>ARYC01018496.1:0-48398 GCA_000711775.1 Oxytricha trifallax
AAGCTTTGATTCATAACTTTGTAGGGAAACCTGGAACTGGTATATTCCTAATGAAAGAGCATGCGAAGGTTCACAGAGAGAGAAAGTCATAGACTATTTATGAATGAGCAAGAGACTTTATAAAGATGTTTAAAAGCCAGAAGAAATGAACATAGATGCAGGAGCTGGCACAAAGAGAAGAAATATGGGCCCAAGCAAGCCATAAGAAGAGGAGAAGAAAAAAAAGCCAAACCCCTTTATGGGTTAATATGTGAACTTATTCATTCATTTAAATCTAAAACTTATTTATAAACATTCATTCTTCCTTCTCTCGCACAAACTGTTGTCTTATCTACACTCACTCTCTTACAGCAGCTGCTTTGAATCAAGTCTACTGTATCTATAGGCAAGTCATGCATTAGGTGATATAGCAGCAATTTCTTGTAGTGGGTCCTGATTTAACTCCAGTAGAATTCAATTCCATTAAATTAAGGGCTGTAAGGAACATTGTATACAGGAGTAATGTTTAACTCTTCATAAGCTTTCTTAGACTCCTTAGTCTTATGACTGAGAAGTTGTCAACAAACAGGATGATCTCTTAATCGTTGTATTTATCTCTCAGCTTATGTAGGAAATCTATATAATACTCTCGCTTAATAGAGCGAGGATGAATAACATAACTTTCTAAGCCAGAGTCTTCACTAATACCTGCTAAAATTGCATGGGTTACAACCTTTACTTTCTAATCGTAGACTTCTATATTATCATACTTCTTATACCAAGACTTATTAATAAAGGTGTTGAAGGTAAACACAGCTTCATCAGCGTGTATGAACTTGATGTTATTAGTAATAGCTCTCTGCATTTAATCATATATATAGTTTAAATTATTACTATAAAATGGCACTGTAAAATCAATCACTCTCTTCACTCTGTTGACAGTCTTGAAAGTAATACCATTTCTTTTATAAATATTGGCTATAGTCTAAGGAGAGATACGCATGTCAGGAAACTTGCGATGAAACATCACAGCTCGCTAGTCTAGTGGAAAGTGTGCCCAATACTTTAAAGTCTTCGAGTCACAGAGGGAGTCAATATGGTGCTGTGAGAACTTTTATTTTCTTGCAGGATGCTTTCAAGTGCCTGAATAATAATGCTAAACAGCCAACAAGCAACGATACCTAACTGTTGAGGCACTCTTGCGCAGGAGCTTTGCTATAGCAGAATAATTCATTACTGGTTTGACTTAGTCTATATTAATACTTGTACCATACCTAAGCTTAAGCAGTAAATCTAAATATTACTCATCATAAATAGACCCTAAATTTCGCTAATTTCTATTTCTCATATTACAAATTGGCCTAATTTCTCTACTAACCCCAATAAGACCCCAACTATACCCTACAAATCAAAGCACTTATAAACCTCACTAAGGGGTTTTGGGGTTTTGAATGGCAGAATTTTTTATGTTTAATAATAAAAATAAAATCAATTCATTTTAAAATGCAATATATTATGGTTGATTTCTTTTAATTTATGAAGCATTTTGCTAGTATCGGAAAAAATTTGTTGTCACTTTTCCCGATGATCCAGATTATTGACTATGTATTTATTCAATAAAATATCCATTAGTCTTATAAAGTTTTGGCAATACTGTGGTGTATATCATCTTTCATAAGTTTTTGAAAAAATTAACAATAATTTTAATGATAATAATAAGTTAATTAATGTTAAGGATCAAGTCTTTCCTAGCTTCTTCTGTAGAAGATTCTGTTCCCAAATTTCTTCTTCTTTGTTTTCGTCTTTTCTTTGGCTTCTTAGTCTTTTGCCTCCATTGTATTTCTTTCTTTGTCTGAAAATGATGACTTAGTCATCGGTCAGTCTTGATGTTGGGGATTTTATCAAATATTTCAATTCAAATATTTTTACTTATATAAAATTGAGTTAACAGTAGTTGTTATTACCTAAATAAGATATTTATTGATGAATCTGCTTCTTAAGGAGCACATTGGATTTGAGCTGGTCAGTATTGGATATTGACTTACAATAAATATCATGATGTATTAATTTTTATAAAGCATAAAATAATTATTTTTAGTCTTAATGAAGAAATTCCATTAATAATGATTCTGGTAATTTAAATCTCGTTGAATGCGAATGATCATTAAATCTTCAAAATGCGCAGAGATGTAGATAATATAATTTTGTTATAAGAATTGATGTGGGAGTATATTATGTTAAACATAGTATTTTAATGTTTTCAAGGCAGCAGCAGGAGGATCATATGAATTCATGAGATGAGCTGGAATTAAACAAATCTACTAAATTCGGGTTTGTGAGTAAGAGTGTATTTCATGCCTGTTCATTTTTTTTATTATTTAATACTTTAGCTGGTATTTAAA
This sequence comes from Oxytricha trifallax, assembly GCA_000711775.1. Lineage (NCBI taxonomy): Eukaryota > Ciliophora > Spirotrichea > Sporadotrichida > Oxytrichidae > Oxytricha > Oxytricha trifallax. The sequence continues at coordinate 2,382 of ARYC01018496.1, forward strand.
TATATTACTTACTATTGTAAGGAATGTTCAAATAAACAAAAAAATTAAAAATATATGTCATATAGATATTATTATTAATTTTCTTGATTCTTTATTTTGTGAATAAAACTTAACTATTATAATTGAATAATCTTTTAAATAAAAAGTATTGTTAATTATATTTTCAAGTTTTAATTATAATTGAATTTCAAAACTGCTATATCACCACTAATCATAATAGATAAATAATTAATTAATTAAAAATAATGTAATTTATATGAAATGAAAGTTGATAGATTATGACGAGCTAGCCCACAATTTATATTTAAGCATATTAGTCCGTCAATTTAAAATGATATTTATACAATATCAAAATTTATTATCATTAATAATGACTTACTTAGATATCCGAATATTCTTCAATTGATTTGGCTTCAATTGTTCATTCGCCTGATGTTTTCGCATTCTTTGATCCTTCTTTTGTATATATGAAGTTGGGTACAGGATTTGTGCAGATATGCTACATATTTTTAATCTTATGTTTGTGTTTGTTGATTGATGGCATCCCTTTGGCTAGCCTATACAACTAAGAGTAGGTAACTTGGATGTTCAGTATTAGCGTGGTCTCTGGTGGGTTTTTGTTACCAGCTTTTGTGCTGTTGACGTACATTTCCTAGTCTACTATGTTAGCATCCCACATGAGCAGATCTTCAGACATATTTTAATCGTATTTAATAAATAATATATATAGATCTATAATTGTAAAATCATACCGACTCAATAGTGATCTATCTTTCCAAATCATTAAATTCTGATTTATTAATTACCATTCATGTATAATTTTTGTACCCAAATAGTGTTTTATAAAGCCGCACTCGTCCGTGTCCCAGTCCCAGATTTCTTCTACTTCTAGATAAAGATCTAAAATGTCTGAAGGGGATCTTTAGGTACCTGAAATATCTCCGTTATCTTTTGAGTAATTTCCCATGAATAATTGTCCATAAACTTCATCTCTCTATCTAACTGCTTAAAAATATCTTTAGGAGATTTTGAACAATCATAATATTTAACAATAAAACTATAGATGCAATTAAAAGAAGATGATATTTATTATACTTATAGAGATTAAAAATGTATCCTTATATTTTTAATGATGAAAAGTGTTGATATATTTATCAATGAATAATTTATGAGGAATGCTTCAATGAATATAGAAAATTTTTTAAATTATCATGACTCCTGTAATCCAATAATAATAGCATTCTAAGCCGAATAAAATGTAAGTTTTAAATAATATATAACTCAATCATCTAAATACTCCTACATTATGTGTTAATATAATGCATATTTTTAATAATTTGTCCTAGTAATAAATAAATAATTCAAATCTGATAACAGAAATTAACTTCTTGTTCGAAATATAGATGATATATCTGCAGTAAACTACAAAAAGGACGTAGCTAATAAGCTCAGTATTCTAAACCTTTAAATCATAATTCTAGCAAGTTACTATTACCTTTCATATATTTATCAAACTTAAACCTGAACAAATACTCATATTACCATAAAAATATATAAAATTTGAATTTCATATTGTTGTCTATTAAGATGGAGGATGAAAATCATAGGTAATTTAACATACTATAAAATATTTCATTTAATTACACCATTTCCAAATAATGTCCATTATAATTAATGCATTTTCTTTAGAAGGATGAGGCTAATTATAGATTTTAGATTGGTTCATTCACCTTGATAGGTTGATTACTTGGATTGTATCTAGTGGTTATTAGATGTGTGAGTATTTTTATATGTTTGCTGTTAGTTAAGTCCAAGTATAAATAGTTTATACAAGATTCATAGTAGATTCTGTAGATGTTACCCTCTAGTTTGATTCTAGAACGTAGTAAAAACATCTGATGTTTCATCTTGGAGGAATCTTTTGCATACTATTTTTATTTATTTGTTAAAATTATTGATTTAAAAATTAACCCAGTTTAACTTTAACACCCTATGTTTAGTATTAAAATGGAATAATATACCAAAAAGAATCTCTAGTAATATAAATGAATTAATTATAATGCTTCTATACTAAATATATGAATTTTAAGTTAAAAAATTGAATTAATAATTTTAAATATTATCTTCTAAAATTAATTATTATGATATGATGTAATTTAATTTAATTATATTTATTACTACAATTGGAATAAATAAGCGATGTATTATCAATCACTATCAAATTCTTGATTTTTGGAATTTATCAGCTGCAAGCCTCATTAATTGACCTTAAATATATGTTATTTACAAACATAAAAAAATATTTTTGAGATATTAAAATTCATTAAGAGCAAATAGGCATACCTGATAAAATATTTTATTAATTTAATAACTTTAAATAAAGTAGATGTAAAATTTCTTTTTCTAAAGCATCAATAAATTAATAAGAAATCTGTAATTATTCATGTAAGTGTATTGTTTTATATTATATCAATATTCTTGGCTTTACTTCACACTATAATTGCATTTACATAGCATCTTAACAAGAAAATTTCATTTTGATGAGATTATCATGAAGATGTTTTCTTCTCCAATTTAGATGCTTATAAAGTAAGTATTGTTAACTAATTTATTACAATAGAGCAATTTACTTTGGGGGGGGGAATAATTAAGTATGCATAGTATACTTGTGGACTGATTATACAATTATTAAGTAATTTAATAATAACTGTATTTAATAATAATATAAAACATTGCAGTGTGAGTTGTTTGTAAAATTATTTAAATACAAAACTATAATAGCTATAATAAAAAACAATAAGCAATAAGGTTTGGTCGCATATCAAGTTATCGCCGCATTGATTTACCACATACTCTATATCCATTATAAAAGGCTAGAATAATTCCTAATTTACTGATGAAAAAGAAAAATAAATAACTATAATATAAATATGTATTTACTAAATAATAATAAATCTATCTGATATTGTTAAAACCCCTTAAGTATAATTTTGATGAAATTGGGGAGATTGTAACTTTTAAATAGAAAAAATACTATTATTAATTATATTACAAAATTACTATCAATTTAAAAAAGAATTTCCTCTTAGAGATTCGAACTCTATTTAAATTGTTTCTTCTCGCGTGTATTATCATTCAAACATGCGAATATTTTTAATTTTCTAATATCTAATCTTTCTTATAAGTATCAGTAAATTGGGGTTCAATTCAGATATTCCATGCTAATGTATTCAAGCGCGAGTTTCTTTAAAATTTTAGAGTAAAAGTTTAAAAATTAAGAGATAATCGCTAAGGCAATAGCTCTAGATAAAAAAGGAATTGCTCAAGAAATTTGCAACTTTTAGAAAAAAGATGGAGATATTTACGAAGGTTAATGGAAAAATGATAAACAAAAAAAATACCAATAAAATAATAGATATAGATTAAAACAGAGGAGGAAGCAGAAAAATTAAAGATTATTTTTAACAACTCATTACATGGACGAAGCTGATATTCTTGTTGAGAGGCCTCTCTCTAAAACCCATTTTCTTTTATTTATTTAATTTAAGTTTTTAATTTATTTATGACTTTTTATAATTTACTTTATCTTAAAAAATTACTCTTGGGGTTTTATCAGTATTTTCTTGATCTTTAAAAATGTAATGAAGATAAAAAGTACAAAAATAATGTTAATTTTATTATGCTTTTAATTAGTAAAATCAATACAATATAGTAATATAAAATAGTGAATAGTAGTGGAATAAAAAAGCAAGATATATATTTGAATAATTTAAAATAATAAAAAGGTGATTAAATTATTAATAAAATAAGATTAAAGTATAAATAAGATAACTCTGTATATAATTTGTTTAAATATCTAATAAGATACTGGAATGCAAAATAAAAGCAGAAAAAATATTAGAATAAAAAAAACATGAATTTATTTCATAAATATTTTAGCATATTAAATTTATAAAATTAAGATATAAAAATTCTTATATTAATATAAAAGTAAACAAGAATCTAATAAAAAAATAAATATATACTAATATAACACATCATGAAAATCTCGTTTAACCTATGTAAATTAAAATTAAAAATCAACTCTTTATAAATTATCAAAATTATCTTGGCATATAATGATATAATAATTTAATCATTAGCATTTATGAACTATTAGAAAATTCTTTCACACGAAGATAAATAATTATAAACTAGTGAATTGTGAATTAGAGAAATTAAATAAAAGAGATTAAAATTTAATTTGAGATCTCTAATATATTAAACATTCTCAACTAAAGGTAATCATTAATACTTACTATCAATTTATATCAAATAGGGACCCACCTTAAAGATGAGGATAGAAATTCTTTTTTTTTAGAAATTTTTCTATCTTTTTTTTTCCTATTATTTTTTCAAAAACCTATTAGGGCCAGTTTGTGAAAATTTTTTACATCAGAAATGTAGGCATTCGGGGACCGACTGAAAGGTTTTCCTATATGTGATTCCCAAAAAATCTTTTTTTTCTTGCTCCATTAGTCCACTGGTCCTGACCCCCCTCGTTGCTCGCTTCGCTCGCAATTGATAGTAAGTATTTAATTATAAACTATTTGGCTTTTTAAGTTAGAATCTTTTGAAACTATTGAGCGATTTTAATCATTTGACATTAATTTACAATAGATAAATCCACTTTTTCAAAATATCTACAACTTTATAAGACCACTCTTAAACGCTAAATTATTTTCTTTTTCTACATTTTTTCATATCCTTGAATTATTAATATAATATTATATCTTAAATTCACCTATAATAAGAATTAGACTTTTCTTCTTTTTATCCTTATTGTTTATTTAAACATATTCCAATCATTTTTTTGTTTTTTTAATTTTCTAATTATATATTTATATATATATACAATTAATCTATATTATTAATTTAATACATCATAATAGTAAAATTATATTTAATAATCTCTATCTTAAAATATTATTATCTATACTTTCATTAATTACTACTATACATTTATATTTTTAATTAAGATTAAAAATATTCTTTTTTGTTTCACTTATAAATATATTTAGTAATATTGCTAATACATGTTTTTTTAAATAATATTATGTTTTTAAAATTATGTATAAATTATTCTATTAAATTTTAACTTAAAAAACTTTTTTAACTATAACTAATTGGCATGATGCATTAAAATCCATTTTTGAATTCTATAATAAATTACTTATTGTAAAAGCAATTAAATTTATTACTTTTGATAATTTATAAGTTTTAATATCAATTTATTTTTATCCACAATTATTTAATCACATTTAGTTATAAGTTAATGTGGTGATAAACCACAAAACCCCATCGCTATCTTTTCAGTAAAATATTATAAGTAATTAAGTAATCAAGTTCATTAAAGTAAATAAGATCGATATATAATCGAGCATCAATAGTCAGCTTGCTCATCAACCAAAATTAGCTACTAGCTAATGCCGTCATGGAGGTACTGATTATTCCCGATTTTTATAAATTAAATCTTAGGATCATGTTAATTGTATATCATTATTGTATCTTGGATGCTCATTTTAGGATTTTGAATATTTGAGCTATTTATATTTTGTGATTGAATTTGTGGTTGAATTAATAGTTGTGATTGTTGTTATTGAATTGGAGTATCTTATTCTCTTTTTTACTTAATTGAACGCTTTTCAATGTTAGTTACTTGAGTATTTACTGCTTTAATATTTTCATAAAAATTATGTTCAAGTTTTTCATAATGTTTTCTTTGCACACTTCAATTGTCTCATTAGAAGTGTCAACTACGCACTTCAATTTCTTCTACACATCTGCAATATTTATTTCTATCCGATTATCTTATTCGCTATCTAAACAATTAGGACTTTTTAGTCTTCTTCCATTTTCTTAAAGTTATTAGTTGAATCCAACATTGTTTTTTGGAGTTCCACTAGATAATCATTGATACTTCTATCATTTCTTGCAAATGACTCCTAAGTCATTACTCCAAGAATGGGCTCTAATACCTTTTTGATATCTTCAACTAAAATCTAAAGTGTCTGTTAAATTTCTTCGCGCCCATTAGCAACTTGTCTTGATATTTATTCATAGTCAACATCATGGAACAAGGATTCCAGCTTTGTAACTTCACTATTAGATTCCTGAATTTGGTCTATTAAATTTTAAAATTATGTAGTTTGAAGTAACTCTGGGATCTATTTAAGAACCATATCACTTATACCTTCCCGAGCATTCGACGTAAGCTCCCATAACTTTTTCTCTATGAGCTCATCAATTTAGTTGAGCTCAGGGAAGGTTGTGTCGCTTTGTATATTAAAAAATTCAGATTCCGTGTTTTTCATTCAGACTACAGTGAATAAAAGTCCATTCCTTTGATAATGCTTTAGTCTTCATTCAAAACCCCAAAACCCTTTCAGTAGTTTGATTGAGTTTTTGATTGATAAAAGTAGACTATTAGTGCATACTTTATTAGGGTTTTAATAGGGTTTATGTAGGGGTTTAATGTTTAAATATTAGTATTTTAAGTGAGTATATGCGAGGTTTGGGGTCAGTTTATGACAGTGAGTATATAGATTTATTGTTTAAGTTGCGATATGGATGTGAGAATATAGTGAATAACTCAAGCCTGTTCTGAATTATACGCCTATAGCAAGGCTCCTTCATAAATCTCCAGCAACTGTGAGGTCTCGCTGTCAGTTAGAATTGAATTTAAAGAGATAGCATCTTAAATCTAAGCCTAAGAGACCCTTAAAATTTTAGCAGCATCATATTGACTATCTTATTAATGATAAGACTCTTAAATACTGGGCTCATTTCTCTCTAGGCCTAGAGTGCTGTGATGTTTCATCGCCAATTTCCTGAGCTTCAAATATCTGCTTAATCGATAGCTAACCCTAACATATATAAAAAGAACGGAATTTCTTACAAGACAGTCAATCGCATTAAGAGAGTGATTGACTTTAATGTTCCATTTTATAAGACTAATTTAAATTATATATTCGATTAAATGCAGAGGTCTTAAGAGCATAATATAAAGTTCATACACGCTGATGAGGCAGTATTTACATTCAATACCTTTATATCAAGGTCTTGGTACAAGAGGTATAGTAATATAGAAGTTTATGACTAAAATGTTAAGGTGTAAACTCATGCTATTCTTGGTGGAATAAGTGAAGATAGTGGCCTCGAGACTTATGTTATTCACCCTCGTTCTATAAAGACTGAATAATATATTAAGTTCTTGCAATAACTCAGAGATAAGTACGCTGACTAAGAGATTATTCTATTCGTTGATAACTTGTCAGTTCATAAAACTAAAGACTCAAGGAAGGAATATGAAAGGCTAAATATAACACCTGTATTTAATGTTCCTTACAACCCTTAGTACAATGGAATTGAATTATATTGGAGTTTATTCAAAGGTCATTATAAGAAATTGCTGCTCTACCATATGATGCATGAATTAAAGATAGAAACAGTTGATTTTATTAAGAGTGCTGCTAAAAGAGTCAGTGATGAGAAAGCTAAAGTGTGCTCAAGAGAAGGGAGATTTTGTGTTTATAAATAAGTATTAGATTTAAACGAATGAATAAGTTCACATATTAAATTTGCCCATAAAGGGATTTGGCTTTCTTTCTTTTCTTCCTCTTAAGGCTTACTTGGGCCCGTGTTTCTTCTCTTAGTGCTAGGCCCTGCATCTATGTTCATCTCGTCTGGCTTTTATAAATCTTTGAAGAGTCTCTTACTCAATTCATGTTTTATTTGAGACTTTCTCTTTCTGTTTAATTTGCTGCGCTCTTTAATCAAGTATATAGCAGTACCAGGTTTTTCTATAAAGTTAGAAGACTAAGCTTACTTGAAAAGAAAGGATGCTTTTAAAGTTCCTACAGCCAGGTATCACTTATTTTAATTCTTTGCTTCTCTTTTTCTTCAGGAGAGATGCTGTATCGTTTCTTGTGAGCTTCATAAATAATTCATTTAAGTCCTCAGGTTTCAGAGTTGCAAGAACACCAAAGTAGAATTTTCTCTCTGGCAACTTATTTGATAGCTGTAGCTTTGATGGAAGGTAGAGAGCTACGTCCAGATCACTCATAGCATCGTCATAAAGATTAGTCACTGATATTTCATGGTAGTTAGGTATCTCTATCATCCTAATTTCATTAGACTTAAAGCTTTTTTCTCTTCACTCAGTAAGGCTTTTAAGAATGAGATTTTAGTTCACTCCTAAGTTGGCAAGAATAATCCAACTATAATGGATTTATTAATCTTACTTAAGAATTTACCTTGATGTACCAGATATCTATAAAGATCCTCTTTACTTCGAAATTTTCCTATTAAATCTTGAGATTAAATTCTCTTCATTGCATCATTCATAGACTACATCTTGCTTCCTCTTTCTATAAATTTTAATGAATTTTAAAATTATGGATATCCATTCTAAGTTTATTAAAATCTTACTACTAAATAGGGAGGATCAACTGGAGGTCAACCTTGAAAGATATGCGGAGAAGTATTGAAAAACTTGCTCCAAGTTTCACAGATTGATTTCCATTTTTATCAATCTATCACCATTAAATTGCTCCTAATAATGTTTAATTATTTTAAGAGGTCCTCAAAATTAAGTTCAAACTTAATTTGGAGGACCTTCTAAAGAAACAAAACTACATTAGGAGTATTTTAATTTACTAAAATGTATAAAATTCTCATAAAATATGTCAAATTACAGTCTCTTAGGGTTAGTTCATTTTCTTATCACTCAGCAAAGAGACTACCACAGTGTCTTATACTCTACTATAATAGTTTATCTCGGTAGATTTTTTCATTTTTAGAATAAAATATATCAGAAAACTAAAATGAACGCTAACGTTTTGAGAAGAGCGCCATTACTTGGATCAAGTCAATAAAATTTATCATTCCAGCAACCAAGAAAAGTAGAGACCAGAGACGCTTGTACTCAGTGAGAGCCTACTTATGACAACTTTGACCAGTCTAGCTTTGAGATTTAAATATAAGTTAATTAGGAGGTTGTCATAGAAGCTGTGCAAATTGAGGAGGAGGTTAAACAACCTGCCATAGAGCATTAATAAATATCAGCCAAAGCTGACTATTAATGCATAGAATGCAATAAAGTTTTCCCTTACAAGTCAACTTATAAGAGACACTTGAAAGATATACACAACGATATGCCAAGGTTATATCTCAAGCATTAAAAGAAAGATGGGAAGTATGCCTGTGAGTTCTGTGAGAAGCCATATTCTCATACTAGAGACCTCAAAGTGCACTTAAAGAAAAAGCACAATTAAAGTTTTGTCTTTATTCATGAACCTACAGGGAATAGATTCCTCTAAAAGAGAAGATCAAGAAATCCAGTGGAGTCTCTTAGAGTTGAAGTCTAGAAGTAAGTTAAAATGAAGAAAGCAGTCAAGAACTTTCCAGTCTCTGAGATCAATAAAATCATGGTTAAAATAGAGGCAATGAAGATTCCCATATTAAAAATTATTGACTTACAATCTTGCGTAGAAAGCTAACTCACACTATATCCTTTCAATTACTTCCTTGCTGATGTCAAGTTCCAAATGGAATTTGCTAATGAGTATTATGCTCTTTAAAAGGCAAAGTTAAATGAGTGCAGGCATATCATCTAGCTTGATGCTATTTTACTTGGTAAAGATCATGTAGCCTTCAGGCTTCCTTTGCTTGAAATGACTTACAGAGAATTCTTATCTGACAATAGATGTCAGAGATAAATTAGCTAGATAGTATAGCAGATAGTTGAGGGGATTGAAGAGCTTCACAAGCTAGGTTATGTTCATAGAGACTTAAAGCCAGAGAACATCATGATGAAATTTCAGCCTCTTAGAGTTTATATTATTGACTTCAACAGAGCTCAAAGAGTACAAGTCTCTGCATAAGGAAATGTTTACGGCACTCCTGGATATTTCCAAGAGACAGAGGATTGGAGAGATGGAGACACTTAATGGGATATCTGGGTTCTAGCTGTAATAATATTGAGAGCAACATGCCAAGAAACGATTACTTTAGCTGCAGGGGTGAGAGAGATTCTAAGCAGAGAATCAAACTATATCTCGATAAAAATAAAATAAATAGAAGTCTCAGAGAACTTGAATACTCAACTATTATCAAGACAAGCTAAGAGAATTAACAAAAAATAGAAAAAATCAAACATCAACTTAGAAAGATAAAATTCAGAGAACTGCCACATGACACTAAGCTTATGTTTTTGTGAGATATCTTAAAAACTCGCTTGTTATACTCACTTAAAATACTAATATTTAAACATTAAACCCCTACATAAACCCTATTAAAACCCTTATAAAGTATGCACTAATAGTCTACTTTTATCAATCAAAAATTCAATCAAACTACTGAAATGGTTTTGGGGTTTTGATTCCTCGACGGAGTTAATGAATTTTAATTTTGGTTCAATTTACCATCAATATTCTGCTATCCCTATCTTGTGGAAGCTTTATTATTTTTCTTATTAAAATTTTTTTTCTTTTTAATATTTTGGAATCGTAGCTTTGCTATATCATTTTCTCAAAATGAGTGTAGAAACTAGCCAAGTTTTGTGCATTTTTATTGTATCAGCAACAAATTTCTTTTTAAGCAAAATTTTAACATCTTTATAGGTCTACTTACCAAGTATACTTTGCTTCTTGATATGGTCCAAGAACTTCTGCCTCGATTCTTATTATTTCAATTTATTAAGTTGCTCCTCATTAAAAAAATCAGCTTCATATCCAGAGTTCTCACCACATTAAGCTTCAGAAATAAGCAAACAAGGTCTCTTATTTTGTTTAGCTTTTGAATTTTTCCCCATGAATTGTATTGTATCACTGATTCGAATAGTTTGCTTAAAAAGTGATTCACGCTTTTATTATTAACTTTGCTGAAAGAGGAAATTTATAAATTATCAAATATTATTAGTAGCTGGAGATAGAGTTATCCTAATGGCACCTACACTATGGTTGCTATTTTAGTCTTTTTGATTCATGAATAATATTTTTAATAAATTCTAAAATATAAAAAATTATAGCAAACTCTAACATAGTATAGCAAAGTCAAAGAATTTGTTTTATTAGACATTGATTAACATAACATTAGCAATAAAAATTAAATCTAACATAAATAAAAAATACTCGAAGCAACTCTCACAAACTCTAACATTATATTAGTTAATTGGCATTGAATTAGATTTATATAACAAGTCACTGGCGACTTTATTAGGTTAAATACTTTTTTTTTGCAATATCTGTCAGTTTAAGTCAATAAACTCCCTCACCATTATGTATTATAAAAGTCTTGTATTTTTTATATAATTTTCTTGCGGGGGTTGTGATTTTTCCCGTCAAAGTAAAATCAATGAAATAATCCTTTAAATAGTTTGATTTACAAAATATTTTAATCATGCAGTAAACAGAAAAAGGCTGTTGTGTAAAATTAAAAACTTTAATTATAAAATTAAATAATTCAAATCCAATAACAATCACTTTAAAGTTTAAAACCTATTACTCTCATATCATAAAGTTATTATTCTATTGAATGGGCTATTAATACAATAGGTTGCCCTCTTAGTCAATGAATCCAACATCATGGAGTTGCATCTCGAGTTACATATAATTGACAAGTTCATCTATCTACCCCTTAAATCATTATCCTTTATCCTTTGGTTTTGCTCCAGGAATATGCGTTTTGACATTGAGCCAATGTTAAGATTTGCTTTCTATTCTTCCAAGTCATTTTGCCAGGATATTTCTTATTGTACTCTGTTTTAATAAGAAGGCGGATCTTCCCTTGTTAACTAAATTTGAGTTAAATTATATACTTTACTTACCACTGTAACTAATGGAATAGTTGAGGGCATCTAAAAATTAGGGCTTCATGTGTACGAATTGTTCTGTGAGTTGTCAAGCCTAACTCGTCTTTATTTCTTGGGTCTCAAAATCATCTAGTTGATTGCCTCAGTGTCTAGAGTGAGTAGAATATAGTGATCCACTTCTTGTATAAATGGAGCATGTCTATTTAGTCGGGAAAGTACTTCAATATTGAGGGCTTGTCTTCAGCATAAGAGAGAAAGTCATCGGATGTGAGTCCTTCAATCTGAGGTATTGCAGAAAGAATCACATCACTTCTTTTAAAAACTATAACAAAGTATAACAAATTATAGTACCTCACTCTATCCTGTGAGAATGCTTCTTAAAAAATAAATGCTTGAGCAATTAAGTTTTGGCAAGTATGCCCCACACTCCTAAGTCATAAAGTCATAGAGTTCTTTTTTGAACCTATTTTAGATTTGACTTCACTAACGTGAACACCCTTCAGATTGTTGTTCATTCTGCCTTTTTAAATATAAATGTTTTTATTATTTATTAGTATGTTTAAATTAAAGGTTTGAGATAATTATTTGTTATTGCTTGTGAGAGTTTTAATTTAAGCTATAGTCTATATTTATATTACCATACAATGATTATTCTATATAGTAATAATTTTAAATTGAATTTAAAAATTATCAAAACATAACATGGAGAAAACTAATTATCAAAATTACAAATAATAAGACATAAGAGGCTTTTTGCTTTAAAGGAATTAAAGCTAGTAATCCTCAGATGAGGAAGGTGAGGTTTCTCTCAAAGACTCTGTGAATGATGAAAATATCAAAGATAAGCTAGTTTATTCCAAAACAACTTGCTTGATTTCTCCTGGTGAACTTGAGTTAAATGAATTTATGTAGATTTCTCTAACAAACTCTCACATTTAGAGATTAGAAGTGAGAATATTACTCAATATCGAAAACTAAATATTTAATACCTAAATTATTGATCCCAAGAGAAATTGTTAATACGTTATAGCAAAACATTAGTTAACAGAGTGCCCTAAGTGACGAGTAAATTAATTCTTCTCTGTTGCAATCTGGCATAGCAAAAAATTATGAAATTTAATAATAAGTTCCTAGGAAAAGCCCCCTAACTTTCCTTTATTAAGACATTCAATGGCAGACAGATAACTCTTCTAAGTAAACGTAAAATTCATTTTTAACCCCCCTATTTTAATAATAAAATTGATGATGATGCAAGAAATAACTTAAATTCACACAATAGAGCTCTTGTATTTGTTGGCTTGTTAGGCATTAATACTTAAATCATGGGTATACAAAGAAATAATTAATAAAGAGATTTAATATCAATATTTCTAAGGTTAATAATGCTATTGATGATACAAACGACAAGACCATTGTAAGATAAAATAAAATTAAAAATCATAAAATCTATTCAACAAAGTTAATAGAAAATGCTATTAGTAAAATGAAGTAAAATTTTCAATAAATAAGATCAGCCAAATAAATTCAAAATCATTTGATCATCAAGTTAGATATCATAGTACCTTTATAAAAAAATTGAAAAATTATAAAACATGAAATTGGATATACTTACAAAAAGGTTTATCACATTGATAAAAGATCAAATAGCTTAGAATGTTTGAAGCAAAGATAACTGCTGCTAGCCATTATGCAAAATTTATGAGTTATAATAAGTTAATCATAAACATTGATGAGAGTGGAATCACTGCTTGTGGTACCAGTTAAATTTTTTAGAGCTGTCTTTAGTTGCATAGCTTGGATGACTACCATTTTTCTGTCAGGCTCAGGAAGCCAAAATTCTATATAGAATTAGCGAAAAGTCTAACTGGAATAATAGGGGTGCTTTATGAGAATCCTGAACTAGTGTTTGTGGATAAAACTGCAGTCAAACTCCAATATAGAAGGATCTTCTAAAACTAGGTAGATTTTGCTTAACTCTAGATAGACTTAAGAAGAAAGCTAATGGAAGAGTAAGAGTTCAGAGAATGGAATAAGAGAGAGAAGGCTACTCTAAAAATTTTAACTGGTTTCTACATCAATGATATAAGCAAGCTACTTAAGGAGAGCCTGGAATATGAAAGGTGACAGAAACTATAACGATTAATAAATTAGATACTATGTAGATAACATGATTGCAGCTGGATTAAGTGATGGGATAGATTTTTTATACACTGAGCATTCCAAAGAACAATAAGACCACTTTACTTTACTTTTTAATCTAAATAATTGAAAATTAGATCAAAGCTCCAATTAGTGGAGGATGAAGACTGTTTTTTTATTAGACAATGCTACATATCACAAGATTGTTGTTACTCTACAAAAATTAAGATTTATTAAATATCATACTATATTTGAGCCCTTATCAATTCAAAATGGCTCCCATCGAGAAACATTTTGCGGTAATCAAGAAGAAATAGGATCCTATTACTTAATCAACAAGCATGGAGGAATTTATAAAAACTCTAACAAAAATTATCCAAATCAATAATTTTTCTTGGATATAAAATTGTTACTACAGTTGTCTTAAATATGCAAAAGAAGCAATTCTACAAAAAAGAATATGATATTAGTCCCTGTTAAATTTAGAAAATTCTCCTAATTATGGATTGAATTTAACAGTTAAATTAAACATCCTTACATATAAAGATGTTTATAAGAAATGATATTAAAATTTATGAATTCAAAGTTTACCCATTAAATTTTTAAACTTTATACTATTGTAAAGCATCAGCTTATTCAAGAATGACTATTTATAAATTAGAAATATTAATATTTAAATTTATTAATTTATTTAAAATTCAATATAAATTCAAAATTTTCATTTAATTATCTCCCTCTAACTAATTGACAATATGGACTATATGAAGCTTATTTGAATGTAATCTTGTGAAAATCTCCAATCTATATTGTTATGGAAAAATTTTATCAATAATATTCCAGAATTCTTTTGGTTTCTCTGAATGAAGAGTTCAAATATTCTCAATCAAAACCCCAAAACCCCTTAGTGAGGTTTATAAGTGCTTTGATTTGTAGGGTATAGTTGGGTCTTATTGGGGTTAGTAGAGAAAACGCACGTTTTTTATGAATTTAATGAATATCTAATGAGTATTACTGTACTTAATTCAAACAAATTTTATCTGCTTATCTTTGTGATACCTCTTGAATTTAGCAGTCTGTAGTTGTTCTAGTATATTATCTAATGATTAACTTGGATATTCTGGAGCTTTTACGATGGCCATCTCAACTATCTTCTTAATTTCATCTTGCTTAAAATGTTTAGCAGCCAAACTTATTGATTATTTCTCATGTTTTGTTCCAAAGTATAACATACTTTCCATATCGCACTCTAAGATAATTGCAGCTACGCCCAAACATCCCATTATACAGAACCATTTGTCCATTTCTCTCTTATAGGGAATTATCCTGGGGTGCCTAAAACCTTAGCTACAGTCACTATCTCTTGTCTTATTGCTCTGTTGAAATTTATGACTACTACTTCAAAAGGGCAGAGATTTAGCATTACATTTTCTGGGTTCAAATCTCTATGAACATACCCTAGATCATGGAGCTCTTTCACACCCTTAGTCATATCTGTGAGTATCTCATTCAAATCATCAGGATATCTATTATGGTAGAGATACCCTCTTAGAGTCATTTCAAACTTCTTGAGTCTCAAAGCAATAAAACCATGACCAAGTATAACTCCGTCGAGCTTAGCTAAGTTCTTGCATTATCTTTCAAAGCCTCTCTCAGTACTATGTATTCATTTGCAAACTCATTTTAATATTGCTCGTTCTTAATGAGATACTTGAATGGATATACCTTGTAAGCGAATTCATCAACAACTATAAGTTTTACCTTGTTAGGTAAGTTAATATTCAAATAGTCTTCAATACAGCTGCTTATGTCGACTGCATTTAATGCAGGTATATACATTTTTCTCTCTTATAAGCATGCTATATACATACCATTTGCTGGTTAGTTCATTGACTCAAACCGCTTCTATCTATCTCTTAAGTCTCTCCTACTGTTCTTTTTGTGACTCAAGAGAGTTATTTTTCTTTTAGCAGGTACAAGCTTCTAAGTTTCCTCATCTTTAATCAGGAATTCGCTTAAATGATGCTTTTGCATGTGCCTCTTTACTTTAGCTGAGTGAGTATAAGACTTCATGCATGTTGTGCACTTATATCTACCATCTACTTTATCATGCTTAAAGTAAATCTTAGCTATACCAGAGTGAACCTCTTTGATGTGGCTCTTCAAGCTAGACTCAGTTGAGAAGAAATTTTAGCAGTCTTCACATTAAAATATTTTAATTTTTTGTATTGATTGCTGTTCCTTATCTTCCTCAACCAATTTAACTTATGTTTAAACTCCCATCTCTGCACTTCACTTCTTGTTTTAAACTTAAATTTTGAAGACCTCAGGCTCAAACTCTAGAGCTCTTAGCTCAACATCCTTTTCAATATAAATTACTACTGGTTTCTTGAAGGAGCCAAAGTTGAGCAATGATTAACCTGTTCCAAGAGAAACTGCCTTACGATTTAAAATAGCCGCCATGTTTAAATTCAAATTTAAATTTCTTATATAAAGCTTTAATAACCTCTCTAGTAATAGTTACTCGGTTTAGGAGTTTGCACTTCAGCAATAATGATTAATTTTGAAGTGTTAGAAATCATATTTATACTAAATTTATAACTATAAATTTTCTAATTTTATGCTTAATTTTTTTAATTTTGGTACCAACTTGGATAAAATTCAGGTTGGTACTGGTACCAATTTGGTTTTGAACCATTTTGGAACTTTTCCATTAAAACCTCATTAGTTTAAAACTAGGTACTAATTAAGTTTTGGTACTATTAAATTGGTACCAATTAAAATTAAACGGATTTAGTACAAGTACTAATTAAATTAAAACAAACTTAGAACTAATTTAATGGAATAAATTGATAAAAATGGAGCTCTATCACTGCAGTTTTTTACACCTTCTGCAAACTTTCTCCACGTATCTTTAAAGGGTTGAGTTCCTATATGATGCCCATATTTAATAGTAAGTTTTAAATAATAGGATCCATAAGTCTATATATTATAATTTGAAATTCATTTATAGGAAGAGGAAGAAAGATGGAATCACTCAATGATCAAATGAAAAGAGTTGAGGCTCAAGAATTGATATCAAGATTCAGAAGTAAAGAAGATCACTATCGATACCTAATTTTGCATTGTAAGATAACTTGATGACTATTAACATATTATGCAGTTGGTTCATTCCTTCCAACTATGGTAGGTAACAAAATTTCATTCTTGAAAGCAATACTTTGTGAGGAGAAGAATGGTTTTAAAAATAAAGAGATTAAAATAATAGAAAATTCTCAACTAACCTTTGATTTCAGTCACTAATCTTAATAAGGATGCCATGTAAGATGAGGAAGTGGTAGTTTACCTTCTTACCAAGAAACAACTATCTAATAAACTTCCAGAAAGGAACTTCTTCTTTGGTGTTCTTGGTACAATAAAAGAGGAGTATCTCAGAAAAATAATTGAAAAAGCTCATAAGAAAAGATATTCTATCTCGCCTGAAGACTAGAAGAAGCAAGGCATTCTAATAAGCTCAACTTGGCTAGAGGAACTTTAGAAGCATCCTTATCTTTCAAGTAAGCTTTGACATATAACTTTGTAGGAAAACCTGGCACAGGCATATATCTTATGAAAGAGCATGCTAAGGTTAATAGAGATGGAAAGTCGCAGACAATTTATGAGGTGAGCAAGAGGTTTTATAAAGATGTCTAAAAACCATATGAAATGAACATAGATGCAGGAGCTGGCACTAAGAGAAGAAATATGGGCCCAAGCAAGCCATAAGAAGAGGAGAAGAAAGAGAAGCCAAACCCCTTTATGGGTTAGTTTAATATTTGAATATATTCATTCGTTTAAATCTAAAACTTATTTATAAACATTCATTCTTCCCTCTCTCGCACAAATTGTTGTCTTATCTCGCTCACTCTCTTACAGCTGCTTTGAATCAAGTCTACTGTATCGATGGGCAAGTCATGCATAAGATGATACAGCAGAAGCTTCTTGTAGTGAGTCTTGATTTAACTCCAGTAGAATTCAATTCCATTAAATTAAGGGCTATAAGGAACGTTGTATACAGGAGTTATGTTTAGCTCTTCATAAGCTTTCTTAGACTCCTTAGTCTTACGAACTGAGAGGTTATCAACAAACAGGATGATCTCTTGGTTACTATACTTCTCTCTGAGCTTATGTAGGAACTCTATATCTCACTTAATAGAGCGAGGGTGAATAACATAACTCTCTAAGCCTGAATCTTCACTTATACCAGCTAAAATTGCATGGGTGACAACCTTCACTTTTTAATCATAGACTTTTATATTATCATACTTCTTATACCAAGACTTATTAAATAAGGTGTTGAAGATGAATACAGCTTCATCAGGGCGTATGAACTTGATGTTATTGTCAATTGCCCTCTGCATTTAATCATATATATAGTTTAAATTATTACTATAAAATGGCACTGTGAAATCAATCACACTCTTCACTCTGTTGACAGTCTTGAAAGTAATACCATTTCTTCTATAAATATTAGCTATAGCCTATGGAGAGATACGTATGTCAGGAAACCTGCGATAAAACATCACAGCTCGCTAGTCTAAAGGAAAGTGTGCCCAATACTTCAAAGTCTTAGAGTCGCAAAGGAAGTCAATATGAGCCTAAGAGAACTTTTATTTTCTTGCAGGATGCGTTCAACAACCAGAATTAAAATGCTAAACAGCTAGCAAGCAGTGATACCTAAAGTTGAGGCACTCTTGCGTAATAACTTTGCTATAACTGCATAATTTAGTACAAGTCTGGCTTAGTCTATATTAATACACGTACCATACCTAAGCTTAAGCAGTAAATCTAAACATTAATCATCATAAATCGACCCTAAATTTCGCTAATTTCTATTTCTCATTTTGTAAATTGGCCTAATTTTTCTACTAACCCCAACAATACCCTACTAATCAAAGCACTTATAAACCTCACTAAGGGGTTTTTGGGTTTTGAACATGATTAGAAATTTAATCTAATATTTTTTAATCAATGTTGCCTTTTATTTCAACAAGGCAATAATACCCTTATAAATATTTTGGATTGACGCTATAGATCAAGTTTAGTTAAGCGTGAGATTTACCCATACAAGAGTTTAATAATTGAATAATCAAATTATTTTAAGTGATTTGCTCCATCTTTTTAAGTGTCGTAAAGTGTCTAATAAAATATGATTCCTTGCTCTTACATAAGAGATAAAGGTATCTGCTTCAATCTGTGAATTGGTAAATAAGAATAGGGAGTTGATTTTAAACCTTCCAAGGATCATCTTCAACAACTATGGAAAATAATGATCTATTAATTTTATCATAGTTTTATGCAAGTTTTCCCAAAAATAGACATTTCTCACATCCACTTGTAATTTTATTGGTTCTGCTTAAGCCATTTTACTGCAAAATACAACTCCCATTTTCTACTAATGTAACCTCCTTTTATCTTATAAATAAATTCTGGGATTTTTAGTTCTTCTAAATAGGAGTCTTTATCATACTTTAAGACTCCCATTTTTTCATAATTGCTTTGCTCAATTAGTTTTGATTTGAAATTAAATTAGTTGGAGAGAATTTTAGTTTTGTCCACATATTCACAGACACCCATATATTTCTTACAATGATCAGATTAATTGAAAATTGTTTAGCATCCTTGGCACTCAAAATTTCATAGAAGTTCCTCATCCCTTTACGTTTTATGGAAAAGTTTTTTATTAATTAAGTTTTACTCCAATGTTTTTACCTTGTTTTTGGGCATTTATATCCTGCTTAACAAAAATTACAGATGTAATCTTTGCTTAAATTTGGTCCTTGCGTTGATAGCATCTGCAACTCTTCAAATAAGTTCTGATATTCCTGACTTATTTGCTAATCCATTGTATATGTGTTGTATTTTCTATAATTTAGGAATGGAGACTGCACTTATACTTAAAATTAATTAAAATGAATATTCAGAACTTGAATATTTGTTTTAGTGTTAACACTAGCAGAATCAGAGTCTTCATAAGTTTTAGCATTTTCTTTAAATAAAAGTTGCGACGGGATTTAATCACCAGTGGGTGGTGATTTTTTCCCGTCAAAGTAAAATCATAATTTAGATTAAACTTATTTCAACACCTCTAAGTCATAAATATTGTGATGAAGTTTATTAACTTCTCTACTTAGTTTTTACAATTCCAGTTAGAGCATTATTTAAAAAGGATGTTTTTATTTAGATTTATTTTAATCGAGAATACCAATAAAAATATTTTCACTACTTTTGAAATAATAAAAAAAACCATTAAAATTTCTTATTTCATAAATAAGCTCCATAATTTTTTACTAAATTGGGTCAAAATAATTTTGATATGTAACTAAAATATCAATTATTTATCACGCAACAATGTTATTCTGACGTATTCACATATTTACAATATAATATAATTATGAAAAGTGACAGTTATTAAAAGAATCTTTCAAATCCTAGTCTTAAGTATGAGTAAGCGTGATAGTGGTTTTTAAATATGTTTATGGAAACTTTAAACTATTTAAAATACTGGAAAATTAATGATTTAACAAATTATGTACTCATTTATTAAAGTTAATGCCTATCTACCTGATAAAAAATATGTTCAGGTAATTATCAGAAGATTCAATATTCTCAGAAAGAAAACAAACTGCTTAAAATTTATCAAATTAAGGTAATTAAGCAAAATATTTGTTGATAAAATTGATGCTTTTTATTAATTAACCAATAATATTATGAATTCAGAAGAAATGATACTTGAGTTCGGAATGATATAGATAAATTCAAGGAATTGGATAAATTTTAACAAGCTGTCTGATACGATTACAATATGAAACTAAATCCAGCACAAGCATACAATTATCCTGTTTATAATATCAGATTCTACCTACAAGCTATTAAAATTAACTCTTTTTTTATAATTTTAAGTTAGTTTTTTTAAATTATAATTCTGAGCCTTACGCATATTCTAGAAATAAAACCCGAGGTTCCTGTCGAATGTTGAAAACAATTTAAGAAAACTAATAAATTCCATTATATAAAAATAAAACTAAGGAATTAAAACCAATATTATTAACTTTTGACTATATTTTTTAACTTATTACAAGAAAATATACTATGTTAACTTGACTTAAGCTAAGAAAACATATCAAAGTGCTTACTATAACATAGATAATACCATTTAATTAGTTAGTTTTTATAATTGTAACTAATTCTAGATATAATAAATTAATCCAGTTAGATAATTTAAGCATAATAAATATCAAGGACTAAGTCTCAAACCATAATACCATATAAGAACTAAATAGAATGGTGATCAATTAAATTAACATTGATTAACGACAAGCAACAAGTGTTTTTATGTCAATACACTCTATCAAACTTGAAGAATATTATAAAATAAACAGGAGTTGCAACTAAGAATGTGAATCATCCAAAATCGATTTTTTTATATTCAATTTAGAGTATATAGTAATCCCCTGATATTTAAATCATAGCCAAATTATCAACGAACTGATGAACTCAGAGTGGCAGTTAACAATTTTACTTGCCAGTTAGCAAATGAAACAAAAGTTCATGTATAATGCTCCAATAAAATCTGAAGCAATTAAAAGCACTTTATTAATAATGTAGCTGCCGAGCCATTAGTTATAGTAGCAGCATTTAAGCACACAATACAATCTTAATCGCTACTTATCATCAATTTAACTTACCGCTATGTAACTATTGAAGTAAGTAGCAAAGCAATTTGAAGAAAAGTTCAACAGACATATTTTATAATCTACACATTAAACTCAATCACACATTCCAAATAACATTAAACCAAAATAACTAAAAAATACTTGGACAAACGAAAATAAATAGACCCTGAAATATGTAATAAAATATTGTAGAAATACATTTTAATTTGGAAAATTAATTATAAATTAATTTATTATAAATCAAAATCGTGGCAGTTAAAGTTGGCCAATTTAAACGATCTTGGGCTTATTCGATAGAGAATTCAAAATTAGCTGGACTTTGTTATTGGCGGTACTATTTTATCGCATCGAGGGAGCGAGATAACTCGACTTTAATTAAACTCATCTAAATTCATTAAATTATACCCCCACATTAAAGTCGAGTTATCTCGCTCCCTCGATGCGATAAAATAGTACCGCCAATAACAAAGTCCAGCTAATTTTGAATTCTCTATTGAATGAGCCCAAGATCGTTTAAATTGGCCAACTTTAACTGCCACGATTTTGATTTATTAATAAATTAATTATAATTAATTTTCCAAATTCAAATGTATTTCTACAATAATAAGTAGATTAAGAATATATGGCTTATATAATTAAAACAAACCAATAGAATACTCGAGATTAGCATACTCACATAAGCAATAAATTCTTGGCTAAAGAGTCAAACTTAAACATTCAAATCTGGATTAACATCAACAAAATATATTTAACAAAATTTATTTAAACTAATTCAATAATAATGTATCAATTCCCTAGATAAACGTTATGATCACTGATATTACGTTAAGAGACACGCTTACCCTGTTTTGATATGATTATAATCGTTAAGACTCACTAAATAGAATATCTTAACATCTAAATCAATCACTAACAAGCTATCATGTCAGTATTTCATTTAATTTTAGATATGGATAATAATGCAGCAACTACTGCTATTTCTTCAAAAAATTCAAATGATTACAATCTTAGAATATATTATAAAATTTTAAATCTCCCTTAGTAATATATATATATAAACATGAGTATTATTCTATTAGTCAACTACTAAAGTCCTATTATAAAGACTTCAATTCATATATGAAATATAAATGTCGCAATAAATATCCCACTTTCCTTATTGATTTGCTCTTCTTTCATTTTAACTATTATCTTTTACCATATTTAGTTGCATACTCTAAGAAAATGACAGTTATTAAGAACTTACCATATACATTCAATTGTTACTCTTAAGAAAATATATCTAGTCAATACACAGTTTTTTAAAATATAAAACATATTTATTAGACAATAATTATTTGTTTTACTAACGTTTATTTACATAATTTCTTTAAAATGTATTATTCCATACTAGATTTATTAACAGCATTTTCAAGTTTCCTTTGAATCCCCACAACACCCAAACACAAACCCCAAAAATCAAAACCAGAGTCAGAATAATTTTTTTATGGGAATTTCTTATTAAATCCTTCTTTAGACTGTCAAAACCATTTTGAATTACAAAAATTTTATTGATTAAAAATTAAATTACATAATTATTAATAATATCTTTTATAAATAATTTAAATTTTATTGCATCTTTCCTTCGATACTTTAAATTTCTACTATATTTATTATTATTCTGTTGCATTTGATATCTTGTTTAGTAATTCTCTTGCTTTAGCCATTTTCTCTAGCATAATTATGCCCTTCTTACACTTTTACTCTTGCATTTACTCTAAGGGTTATATATTAATAACTTTATGGGATTTATGGTTTTATATTATTATCTTTAAAATAGCCAAAATTATCTAACTATTATATAAATTACAAAATAAATGTATATTCAAAATAGAAATGCTTGCTTAAGTATATACTTTATATAAATGGTAGCTTTATTTGCTCTCGTACTATATTTTAATCTTTAATCTATAATAATAAAAGTATTTCCTTTATGTTCATTATTATTCTTCTCATCTATCAATTTAATTTACTTTAAGTCTTATAGTAATTGATTGATACTATTTAATAATATAATTTGTTACTTTAAAACACATCTATAATTTTAAGTTAATCTGATAATAGATATACATAAAATTAAAATTATCTTAATTTCAATTCTTAAAATATTATATTTTACAAAATTAATGTATCATATTTTTTTAATTGAAATTAATGGATCATATGCTTCTAAAACTTATTTCTGTGTGAACAACCTGCTGTAATGGGAAGAAATGGAGCTTTTTAAATTCCGAACCACTAACTATCAAATAAATTATGTAGCTAGGGTATCACAACTAATTTAGTGATTTACAGGATAAATATTCAAATATTTAAAGGATCTTTTGAGCTTTGGTAACCTTGTTAAACTGAATTACGGCAGTTTAATTAATAAATTTTAGTTTAAAACGCCTCTATTCCACTAAATCTTCAAATTTCAAAAAAATCTTCCTTATAACTGTCATATAGTACACCTTCAAAATACCATATCATCAAATAAAGCATAATAGAGTATTTCCTAATTCAGTTGGAAATACTTTCTAAATTAGGACTTTGATTTGAATTAAATTATAAATGCAATAAATTTAAATAGCAGCAAAAATACGCCGTATTCGAAAATTTACCTCATTTCATATTATACATTAAATTGGCTTGGCTTTACTGAATATTTTTAATTTAATCCTAAGAGAATTTTAACTTGGCTTTAATTGAATGGCTTTATTTCTGTCCTAATATTTGTATAGTTACTCGTTTAATTGATGAGTTATAATCATAACATCAATAATAAAATAATTTATTAAGAAAATGGCTATCCATAAGATTGTGATAAAATAAATTAAACAAAATTAAACAACATAAATGTAGTAAAAACGGCATAGACACATGTTTTAAATCATTTAAAGTATTCCTTATAATCTTTCAAGAAATGTTAAACAAAAATATCCATTAAATTTCTTGGCATCAACATAAAAATCATAAATAATTTTTTATGTTTTTAAATATATTCTTTGGGATTCACTTTAAATTTGATTATTTTAATACTAGTTAATATTTTGTTATGATACAGTAGTTAAATAACAATTTATTTAATTTTTTCTTCTTGTAAATCTCCAAAATATTAGAAAAATTTAAATAAATATATATAAAACACATTAAACTTATATTTAATTAATATTTTAGTTGATATAAAGAAATGCATTGTGTAAATGTATCCAATTTTAGATATTAAAAGACAAATTTAGTTTAATTGAGTTTTATTTAAAAAAACATGTGTGCTTAATTGATGATGATGATTCATAACATATTAAGCAAGCCTTATACTACTGCTATAGTTATAAACAATTCGTGTAATTAATTTAAAAATTATATTGGACTCTGAACTTCCTTCTTTAATATAGGGAAATTAACCATTATGGGGGGGAGGATTGACTGATGGTGTCAAAAGTCAAATTTAGATTTTTAAAAAAATCATATAAAATATCGAGAGAGCTTAACTGATAGTATTAATTTACATGAAGCATTGAATAATATAAATGATATTGGAGTAATAAAGTTAGTTGAAAATATATAAATCATATAAAATTTCATCAATTTATAACAATATCATAATCTATAAACATAACTAATTTTGAACAATTATATAAGACTTGCAAAACATATTTCAGACTTTCAAAATTTATTTAAGCCTCCTGAATTTATTCCAAACTTTCAATGATTTAACCGACAATTGAATTATAGATTAGATTTAATTTTATCCTTCATAAGTCTGAGCTATTTCATTTGATATGAATTATATTTTATTTATATTAATTTCCCAATATGTAATATATTTCCACAAAATAGGGATATTTTAAACCAACATCTTCACATTAATTTTAACTTAACATATGATCAATTAAAATGTTTATTGTAGTTTATTTATTGGCATTTTAATTCCTAAATCAAGTTCTTAACTTTTTTCAAGTTAACAATATAACACTACCCAGAGCATAATTATGAATTACCTTACATAAAGGATTAATAAGAGTATTAAAATAGTAAGGATACCTTAGTCAAACATCTAATGCTTAATATTCAAATAATTTGTGGGATATATGGCAATATCATAAAAATATGAAAATCTTAAAGATAAATTATATATAATCGTGCTAGATCTTTGCTGTATTGTGATTTAAATTTGCATTACTTTATACCTTCTTTTTATTTAAAGTTGCTGGAGCAATTAGTCGTAGAAGGATGTCTTGGGTGTCGGAATATAATTAAGAAATTTGATTAGAATCCAGCTAATATATAATCAGAATTGAGTTATCAGTTGCAGATCAATTAATATGAAAACTATAGCCAAAGTAAATCAAATTATGCTAATAGAAACAACATGAAAATCTCACATTTATTAACTAGAAAAATATAGTGAAACTAGGGAAAAGGAGTTTAAGTTTTTAAACGAAAGCACCTTGTATTTAATAATATGGCTTTCAATACTAAGAATTAGGAATTTGCAAAGGATTTAAAGGTTGCTTAAGAAAGAGATATATTTTGATATATTGGTTGTAAGGATCCTCCACTTTCAAGGAAGCTATACAACATTTCGTTTTC
The DNA here is from genome assembly GCA_000711775.1 of Oxytricha trifallax. Classification (NCBI taxonomy): domain Eukaryota; phylum Ciliophora; class Spirotrichea; order Sporadotrichida; family Oxytrichidae; genus Oxytricha; species Oxytricha trifallax. Next base: position 28,698 of record ARYC01018496.1, read on the forward strand.
AATTCTCATTCGCAAAGAATTCTGACAAACTTGTTAATCTTTAGGTCTTCTACACTAATCAAATATAAAATAAAAGCTACTTTTAGATTCATTTAATATAGTAGAATGATTTCAGAGTATTAAAAAAGCAATGAGAGTTGTAAATACTTCACCTGCATTTAAAGAAATTTGCTTTTTCTATGCTATTGAAGTGATGAAAGCTGCTTATCCTAATTATATTTTTTCTCTTTATATAAGTTAAAATTTAATGATTCTTTTTGCTGTTTTAAGATTTTTCATGGTCATGGTCATAAGGTTGCAGACCTTTGCTTTCTTGTTAGTAGTTACAAATAACCAGCAAACCATTTCTAAATATTTAGTTAATTGCTTTAAGTGAGTAAACTATTTGATTTTACTAATTAAAATAGGCATGAAAGAATAAAGGTCATAGAAGAAATGAGTTTTAAAAATATTTTCATTTATAAAAGATTGTAAAAAATTGATAGAATATTTAAAATGATAAATAATCTTTGAGATATATATATCTAGCTATCTCTGTACATGAGAAACCCCAATCACACTTTATAATAAATGTGAGAATTCGATGGCTAATGCTAAGAAACAAAATTAAAGCTGCCTATCAGATGAAACAATAAAGGAGAGCATGATTGAGCAGCGTTATTATAGTGAATGATGAAATATGGCTTCGAACAGCTGCTTCACTGTTTCACTGTTTCACTGATTCAAGTTGCCGCCTTAGGCGTTATCAGATGATCCTGTTTATCCTTGTGTAGAGAAGGGCATGCCCTCATTATGTGAATCAAGTTTTTTAGCATTTGTGAATACTTTCGATCTATCAGTTAATTCATTTTCGATTGCCTTCTTTCCCTAAAGAAGCAGACCATTAGACGCTTTACCATTACCATCAGGGCGGATTCCTTTAAGTTACATTACGCTCATATTATTTTTTCTATGGATTTTGAACATTTTAATCATTTTGCTCATAGCACGCGCTTTTTAAAAAAAATCAAATCAGCATCAATAAAAATAGCTAAAATCGGTAAAATAACTTACTGCTTGATTAGATTCTTGTTCTATTAATTTCTTTGGGTCGATTTACTACTCTTCATCAGGTAGGTCTTGACCTTATTTCAGTACATTTAATAACATCTCTAATACTTTCCCAGCTACGAAGTGTACAGTCCTAGGGAAAATGTCCATGAAATTTGGCAGTATGTAGGGGTGCGCTGTGTAATTAAAGTCGTTAATTAGCCAATAGAAGAGGTATTTAATTTTGATTATTTTGATTAATTATACTTGCCTTAAATTAGAGGCATAGTCATTTTCTTAAAAACAGTATTGCAAACGAAAGCAAGAAGGAATTTTCGATTCAAGGCGGCCATTGGTACCATGCAATTCTCCATAAAATTATCTACGGAGATAAAACCTCAGACTCAGACAAATTTTCCGGGGACCTATATAATTAACAAACAATATTTGGGGGAAGATACAGGACCAACTCTTAGATAATTTTGGGTAAAATCCAAGTTACTGAGCACCATACATTATGCAAACTTAGGTGGACCAGCACAGCCACAAGGGCCCTTAGGAAGACCTCCCTGAGCCACTGCACATCCATCTGGGAGATCTGGAATCCGAGATGCTTGATGTATTCCGCCTGCTGCTTCGAGCTTCTCTTGAGGGGGATCATCTCCTCTAGGATCTAAAGGGGTTTCATCTAGTGCTTATAATGCTTTTACCTTTGCGCAGTGTAGTGCTTAGGAGCACTCCCATCTTTAAAAGTTGAATTAATTAAATATTGAAAGGAATACCTTAAGTGAGATTAGGGATTCCTTAACCTTCCAGCCCTTTAATAAGGATTCTAGCGTTAATTCATAATTTTAAAAACTTAATCTAATGTAGGGGTAGTCGCAACTGAACTACTTGGACGTGCAGACCAAGCTAACTAGCAAGAGGGACATGCATCTCTTCCTCTCGCAGGACGGCTGGGCGCACTTGCCTAGTCACAAGCTCATCAACTCATACTTCCTAGGTGCTATCTTGAAGGGCGAGAAGAATGTATGTATTTTGATTAGGGTCTATTTATCATTTCTATTAAGTCGTATATCAGAGGGTTAGCTCTCAGTAGTTGAACATCAATTAGTTATATTTTATATTTTGATACTATTTCGTGTTTTCTAACGTCTCTCTATTCAAACTGTAAGTCACCACCCTATGAAGATACACACACTAACGGATCGACACATTCGTTGAAGGGCACCACTGTGGGTAAGTGATCAGTCTGGGTGAACATGTGTCAGCCAATCGTCGATAGCGGACGCTAGTTGTTGACCATGTACTAGATAGGGCCCTCACCTCTTGCCTTGGGCACATCCAATGTAGTGAGTAATTAGTAGCAGACTCCATCATTTATCTTAAAGTCTTTAATGGGCTCCTCTCCCTTCTTTCTGGGCGTCCTCAACGCGAATGTCAGTCGCCTCCAGGTCAAGTGGCACTTCAAGGTCAGATGGACCCGGTCTCGATAGCAAAATATGATGTAAGGTTCGTAGAGCGTCGACATTTAAGTCTAAAATACTCTATTACAGAATGGTTTTCATTCCAGATGTTCTCTAATAAGCATATCAACATGAGCCCAGCCAGTGTCATCTCATCGATGGCTCTTTCTACTGGTCTCTCTCAACCTCTGTGGGCAGCACGGACAGGGACAGCTGCACCAAAGGCGAGGAGAGGTATTGCTAATGGTCTTATAAAGAGTTTGAGTAGGGGTCTTGCATGTCACTAAAGATGCAGTTAGGAATAAAATTAAAGAATGATTTTTATATTAAAAGTCTTATATACTGACCCTAGAGTTTTGGTAGCTTGTTGATTTGTGAAGACCCCCAATATATATATATATATAATTAAATAAGACCCTAGTGTAATAAATGAAAAGCTACCAAATTTTAAGAATAATTTTAAGTCTTTCAAATTTAAATTATATTTTAACGACTTTTAAATTAGAATTCAATTTGTCTTTTATATATCTAAAATATTTAATATAATAATTTCATAATTAAAACAAATTTTAATATTATAAATATGCAAAAAATGATAATAAGACTTAGAGGGCTAATGTGATGAGAGACTGCTATCGCTCAAACTTGCATCATTTTAGAGGCATATCAAGCAGCTAAACGTTACCGAATTCACAAAAGTTGAAGCACCGTCCCTCACAGTCATGGTTTTAAATACATCGTACTTCTATATGGACTTCACTTCAGGGAGGATTTGCTCACTCAAATATCACAGCTGGAGGGAATTATCTTGCGATAGTTGTTATACGCAGAGTTAGTAGCAATTTAAAGTTACTTAAGCTACCGAGATGTCATAAGGGGATTAATTTTATACAAAAGAATTTAGCCAGAGTCCTTTTAAATGCTGATGGCCCTGTTACTAATAATACTCTTTTCCCAAAAGAGTATCAAGGGTAACAGAATAATAATACTCCCGTGAGCAACTTGCATAAGAATGACTAAGTAGCCTAGTCAAGAGAAATTCCTGGGATTCTCCATGCAGAGAACAAAGAAGCAATCTAATGTCTCTAGACACTTTGGACGGTGTAAATAGATAAATCTGGAAGTGTAACTTTTTAAGAAATCTGTGTAACTAGATACACATCTGAAACAATTATGGAAACTAAGATTAGGGGTCATTGAAAATGTCTGGTCAATCAAAACCCCAAAACCCTTTCAGTAGTTTGATTGAGTTTTTGATTGATAAAAGTAGACTATTAGTGCATACTTTATTAGGGTTTTAATAGGGTTTATGTAGGGGTTTAATGTTAAAATATTAGTAATTTAAGTGAGTATAACAAGCGAGTTTTTAAAATATTTCACACAAACATAAGCTTAGAATCATGTGGCAGTTCTCTGAATTTTATCTTTCTAAGTTGATGTTTGATTGTTTCTATTGTTTGTTAATTCTCTTAGCTTGGCTTGATAATAGTTGAGTATGCAAGTTCTCTGAGACCTCCATTTATTTTATTTTTATCGAGATATTGCTTGATTCTCTACTTAGAATCTCTCTCTCCCTTGCAGCTAAAGTAATTGTTTCTTGGCATGCCGCTCTCTATTATTATTACTACTAGAGCCCAGATATCCCATTAAGTGTCTCCATCTCTCCAGTCCTCTCTCTGGGAAATATCCAGGAGTGCCGTATACATTTCCTTATGCAGAGGCTTGCACTCTTTGAGCTCTGTTGAAGTCAATAATATAAACTCTAAGAGGCTGAAAGTTCATCATGATGTTCTCTGGCTTTAAGTCTCTATGAACATAACCTAGCTTGTGAAGCTCTTCAATTCCCTCAACTATCTGCTATACTATCTAGCTAATTTATCTCTGACATCTATTGTCAGATAAGAATTCTCTGTAAGTCATTTCAAGTAAAGGAAGCCTGAAGGCTACATGATCTTTACCAAGTAAAATAGCATCAAGCTAGATGATATGCCTGCACTCATTTAACTTTGCCTTTTAAAGAGCATAATACTCATTAGCAAATTCCATTTGGAACTTGTCATCAGCAAGGAAGTAATTGAAAGAATATATCTTATAAGCATATAAGTCATCAGTAATGACTCTCTTCTCTATTTTATCTTCAAGAGTGAGGTAGCTTACTTGGCAAGAATCTAAGTCAATAATTTTTAATATGGGAATCTTCATTGCATCTATTTTAACCATGATTTTATTGATCTCAGAGACTGGAAAGTTCTTGACTGCTTTCTTCATTTTAACTTACTTCTAGACTTCAACTCTAAGAGACTCCACTGGGTTTCTTGAACTCCTCTTTTAGAGGAATCTATTCCCTGTAGGTGCATGAATAAAGACAAAACTTAAATTGTGCTTTTTCTTTAAGTGCACTTTGAGGTCTCTAGTATGAGAATATGGCTTCTCACAGAACTCACAGACATACTTCCCATCATTAACCTTGGCATATCGTTGTGTATATCTCTCAAGTGTCTCTTATAAGTTGACTTGTAAGGGAAAACTTTATTGCATTCTTTGCATTAATAGTCAACTTTGGCTGGTATTTATTAATGCTCTATGGCGGGTTGTTCAACCTCCTCCTCAATTTACACAGCTTCTATGACAACCTCCTACTTAACTTATATTTAAATCTCAAAGCTAGACTGGTCAAAGTTGTCATAAGTAGGCTCACATTAAGTACAAGCGTCTCTGGTCTCTACTTTTATAGGTTGCTGGAATGATAACTTTTATTGACTTGACCCAAGTAATGCCGCTCTTCTCAAAAGATTAGCGCTCATTTTAGTTTTCTGATATATTTTATTATAATAATGATAAAATTTACCTCGATAAACTATTGTAGTAGAGCATAAGAAACTGTGGTAGATTCTTTGCTGAGAGATAAGAAAATGCACTAACCATAAAAGATAGTAAGTTGACATATCTTATGAGAATTTTATACATTTTAGTAAATTAAAATACTAGGATGTCCTCCAAATCAAGTTTTAACTTAATTTGGAGGTAAAGTTATTAAACATTAACATTTTTTAATTTAATATGCTCCTAATTCCTAATTAAGTTTTAACCTTAAAATTTAACTCCTAATAAAGTTTGAACTTAATTTGGAGGACCTCCTAAAATAATAAAACATTATTAGGAGCAATTTAATAGAGATAGATTGAAAAAATGGAAATCAATCTGTGAAACTTGTAGCAAGTTTTTCAATGCTTCTCCGCATATCTTTTCAAGGTTGACCTCAAGTAGGTACTACCTATTCAGTAGTAAGATTTTAAAAAATTTAGAATGGATATCCATAATTTTAAATTTCAAAAAAATTTATAGAAAGAGGAAGCAACATGGAGTCTATGAATGATGCAATGAAGAGAATTTAATCTCAAGATTTAATAGGAAAATTTCGAAGTCAAGAGGATCTTTATAGATATCTGGTAAAGCAAGGTAAGTTCATAAGTAAGATTAATAAATCCATATAGTTGGATTGTTGTTGACAACTTAGGAGGGAACTAAAATCTCATTCTTAAAAGCCTTATAGAGTGAAGACAAAAAAGCTTTGATGATAGAGATACCTAACTACCCTGAAATATCAGTGACAAACCTATATGACGATGCTATGAGTGATCCGGACGTAGCTCTCTACTTCCATCACAAAGAAGTTATGAGCAATTTTAAGTTTTGCTAATATTTTATGATTCAATTTTAGCAAAGTGAAAATGGTGAAATGAGGCTCACTCAAATATTCAATGATCACAATCTTTGGACAAAAACTACTTCTATGTTATTTAAATTGCTAGTATTGAATGGGACGCAACGATCTCATGGAGTTATACATTTTTGACATATAGCGTCTCGGGTCACAAAGAAGTTATGAGCAATTTTAAGTTTTGCTAATATTTTATGATTCAATTTTAGCAAAGTAAAAATGGTGAAATGAGGCTCACTCAAATCTTCAATGATCACAATCTTTGGACAAAAACTACTTCTATGTTATTTAAATTGCTAGTATTGAATGGGACGCAACTATCTCATGGAGTTATACATTTTTGACATATAGCGTCTCGGGTCACAAAGAAGTTATGAGCAATTTTAAGTTTTGCTAATATTTATGATTCATTTTTAGCAAAGTGAAAATGGTGAAATGAGGCTCACTCAAATCTTCAATGATCACAATCTTTGACAAAACTACTTCTATGTTAATTAAATTGCTAGTATTGAATGGGACGCAACGATCTCATGGAGTTATACATTTTTGACATATAGCGTCTCGGGCCACAAAGAAGTTATGAGCAATTTTAAGTTTTGCTAATATTTATGATTCATTTTTAGCAAAGTGAAAATGGTGAAATGAGGCTCACTCAAATCTTCAATGATCACAATCTTTGGACAAAAACTACTTCTATGTAATATAAATTGCTAGTATTGAATGGGACGCAACGATCTCATGGAGTTATACATTATTGACATATAACGTCTCGGGTCACAAAGAAGTTATGAGCAATTTTAAGTTTTGCTAATATTTTATGATTCATTTTTAGCAAAGTGAAAATGGTGAAATGAGGCTCACTCAAATCTTCAATGATCACAATCTTTGGACAAAAACTACTTCTATGTTATTTAAATTGCTAGAATTGAATGGGACGCAACGATCTCATAGAGTTATACATTTTTGACATATAGCGTCTCGGGTCACAAAGAAGTTATGAGCAATTTTAAGTTTTGCTAATATTTTATGATTCATTTTTAGCAAAGTGAAAATGGTGAAATGAGGCTCACTCAAATCTTCAATGATCACAATCTTTGGACAAAAACTACTTCTATGTAATTTAAATTGCTAGAATTGAATGGGACGCAACGATCTCATAGAGTTATACATTTTTGACATATAGCGTCTCGGGTCACAAAGAAGTTATGAGAAATTTTAAGTTTTGCTAATATTTTATGATTCATTTTTAGCAAAGTGAAAATGGTGAAATGAGGCTCACTCAAATCTTCAATGATCACAATCTTTGGACAAAAACTACTTCTATGTTATTTAAATTGCCAGTATTGAATGGGACGCAACGATCTAATGAAGTTATACATTTTTGACATATAGCGTCTCGGGTCACAAAGAAGTTATGAGCAATTTTAAGTTTTGCTAATATTTTATGATTCACTTTTAGCAAAGTGAAAATGGTGAAATGAGGCTCACTCAAATCTTCAATGATCACAATCTTTGGACAAAAACTACTTCTATGATATTTAAATTGCTAGTATTGAATGGGACGCAACGATCTCAGGGAGTTATACATTTTTGACATATAGCGTCTCGGGTCACAAGAAGTTATGAGCAATTTTAAGTTTTGCTAATATTTTATGATTCATTTTTAGCAAAGTAAAAATGGTGAAATGAGGCTCACTCAAATCTTAAATGATCACAATCTTTGGACAAAAACTACTTCTATGTTATTTAAATTGCTAGTATTGAATGCGACGCAACGATCTCATGGAGTTATACATTTTTGACATATAACGTCTCGGGTCACAAAGAAGTTATGAGCAATTTTAAGTTTTGCTAATATTTTATGATTCACTTTTAGCAAAGTGAAAATGGTGAAATGAGGCTCACTCAAATCTTCATGATCACAATCTTTGGACAAAAACTACTTCTATGTTATTTAAATTGCTAGTATTGAATGGGACGCAACGATCTCATGGAGTTATACATTTTTGACATATAGCGTCTCGGGTCACAAAGAAGTTATGAGCAATTTTAAGTTTTGCTAATATTTTATGATTCACTTTTAGCAAAGTAAAAATGGTGAAATGAGGCTCACTCAAATCTTCAATGATCACAATCTTTGGACAAAAACTACTTCTATGTTATTTAAATTGCTAGTATTGAATGGGACGCAACGATCTCATGGAGTTATACATATTTGACATATAGCGTCTCGGGTCACAAAAAAGTTATGAGCAATTTTAAGTTTTGCTAATATTTTATGATTCATTTTTAGCAAAGTAAAAATGGTCAAATGAGGCTCACTCAAATCTTCAATGATCACAATCTTTGGACAAAAACTACTTCTATGTTATTTAAATTGCTAGTATTGAATGGGACGCAACGATCTCATGGAGTTATACATTTTTGACATATAGCATCTCGGGTCACAAAGAAGTTATGAGCAATTTTAAGTTTTGCTAATATTTTATGATTCATTTTTAGCAAAGTAAAAATGGTGAAATGAGGCTCACTCAAATCTTCAATGATCACAATCTTTGGACAAAAACTACTTCTAAGTTATTTAAATTGCTAGTATTGAATGGGACGCAACGATCTCATGGAGTTATACATTTTTGACATATAACGTCTCGGGTCACAAAGAAGTTATGAGCAATTTTAAGTTTTGCTAATATTTTATGATTCATTTTTAGCAAAGTAAAAATGGTGAAATGAGGCTCACTCAAATCTTCAATGATCACAATCTTTGGACAAAAACTACTTCTATGATATTTAAATTGCCAGTATTGAATGGGACGCAACGATCTCAGGGAGTTATACATTTTTGACATATAGCGTCTCGGGTCACAAGAAGTTATGAGCAATTTTAAGTTTTGCTAATATTTTATGATTCATTTTTAGCAAAGTGAAAATGGTGAAATGAGGCTCACTCAAATCTTAAATGATCACAATCTTTGGACAAAAACTACTTCTATGTTATTTAAATTGCTAGTATTGAATGCGACGCAACGATCTCATGGAGTTATACATTTTTGACATATAGCGTCTCGGGTCACAAAGAAGTTATGAGCAATTTTAAGTTTTGCTAATATTTTATGATTCATTTTTAGCAAAGTAAAAATGGTGAAATGAGGCTCACTCAAATCTTCAATGATCACAATCTTTGGACAAAAACTACTTCTATGTTATTTAAATTGCTAGTATTGAATGGGACGCAACGATCTCATGGAGTTATACATTTTTGATATATAGCGTCTCGGGTCACAAAGAAGTTATGAGCAATTTTAAGTTTTGCTAATATTTTATGATTCATTTTTAGCAAAGTAAAAATGGTGAAATGAGGCTCACTCAAATCTTCAATGATCACAATCTTTGGACAAAAACTACTTCTATGTTATTTAAATTGCTAGTATTGAATGGGACGCAACGATCTCATGGAGTTATACATTTTTGACATATAGCGTCTCGGGTCACAAAGAAGTTATGAGCAATTTTAAGTTTTGCTAATATTTTATGATTCAATTTTAGCAAAGTAAAAATGGTGAAATGAGGCTCACTCAAATCTTCAATGATCACAATCTTTGGACAAAAACTACTTCTATGTTATTTAAATTGCTAGTATTGAATGGGACGCAACGATCTCATGGAGTTATACATTTTTGACATATAGCGTCTCGGGTCACAAAGAAGTTATGAGCAATTTTAAGTTTTGCTAATATTTATGATTCATTTTTAGCAAAGTAAAAATGGTGAAATGAGGCTCACTCAAATCTTCAATGATCACAATCTTTGGACAAAAACTACTTCTATGTTATTTAAATTGCTAGTATGAATGGGACGCAACGATCTCATGGAATTATACATTTTTGACACATAGCGTCTCGGGTCACAAACAAGTTATGAGCAATTTTAAGTTTTGCTAATATTTTATGATTCATTTTTAGCAAAGTGAAAATGGTCAAATGAGGCTCACTCAAATCTTCAATGATCACAATCTTTGGACAAAAACTACTTCTATGTTATTTAAATTGCTAGAATTGAATGGGACGCAACGATCTCATAGAGTTATACATCTTTGACATATAGCGTCTCGGGTCACAAAGAAGTTATGAGCAATTTTAAGTTTTGCTAATATTTTATGATTCACTTTTAGCAAAGTGAAAATGGTGAAATGAGGCTCACTCAAATCTTCAATGATCACAATCTTTGGACAAAAACTACTTCTATGTTATAAAAATTGCTAGTATTGAATGGGACGCAACGATCTCACGGAATTATACATTTTTGACATATAACGTCTCGGGTCACAAAGAAGTTATGAGCAATTTTAAGTTTTGCTAATATTTTATGATTCAATTTTAGCAAAGTGAAAATGGTGAAATGAGGCTCACTCAAATCTTCAATGATCACAATCTTTGGACAAAAACTACTTCTATGTTATTTAAATTGCTAGTATTGAATGGGACGCAACGATCTCATGGAATTATACATTTTTGACATATAGCGTCTCGGTCACAAAGAAGTTATGAGCAATTTTAAGGTTTGCTAATATTTTATGATTCATTTTTAGCAAAGTGAAAATGGTGAAATGAGGCTCACTCAAATCTTCAATGATCACAATCTTTGGACAAAAACTACTTCTATGTTATTTAAATTGCTAGAATTGAATGGGACGCAACGATCTCATAGAGTTATACATTTTTGACATATAGCGTCTCGGGTCACAAAGAAGTTATGAGCAATTTTAAGTTTTGCTAATATTTTATGATTCATTTTTAGCAAAGTAAAAATGGTGAAATGAGGCTCACTCAAATCTTCAATGATCACAATCTTTGGACAAAAACTACTTCTATGTTATTTAAATTGCTAGTATTGAATCGGACGCAACAATCTCATGGAGTTATAAAATTTTGACATATAGCGTCTCGGGTCACAAAGAAGTTATGAGCATTTTAAGTTTTGCTAATATTTTATGATTCAATTTTAGCAAAGTGAAAATGCTGAAATGAGGCTCACTCAAATCTTCAATGATCACAATCTTTGGACAAAAACTACTTCTATGTTATTTAAATTGCTAGTATTGAATGGGACGCAACGATCTCATGGAGTTATACATTTTTGACATATAGCGTCTCGGGTCACAAAGAAGTTATGAGCAATTTTAAGTTTTGCAAATATTTTATGATTCAATTTTAGCAAAGTGAAAATGGTGAAATGAGGCTCACTCAAATCTTCAATGATCACAATCTTTGGACAAAAACTACTTCTATGTTATTTAAATTGCTAGTATTGAATGGGACGCAACGATCTCATGGAATTATACATTTTTGACATATAGCGTCTCGGGTCACAAAGAAGTTATGAGCAATTTTAAGTTTTGCTAATATTTTATGATTCAATTTTAGCAAAGTAAAAATGGTGAAATGAGGCTCACTCAAATCTTCAATGATCACAATCTTTGGACAAAAACTACTTCTATGTTATTTAAATTGCTAGTATTGAATGGGACGCAACGATCTCATGGAGTTATACATTTTTGACATATAGCGTCTCGGGTCACAAAGAAGTTATGAGCAATTTTAAGGTTTGCTAATATTTTATGATTCATTTTTAGCAAAGTAAAAATGGTGAAATGAGGCTCACTCAAATCTTCAATGATCACAATCTTTGGACAAAAACTACTTCTATGTTATTTAAATTGCTAGTATTGAATGGGACGCAACGATCTCATGGAGTTATACATCTTTGACATATAGCGTCTCGGGTCACAAAGAAGTTATGAGCAATTTTAAGGTTTGCTAATATTTTATGATTCACTTTTAGCAAAGTGAAAATGGTGAAATGAGGCTCACTCAAATCTTCAATGATCACAATCTTTGGACAAAAACTACTTCTATGTTATTTAAATTGCTAGTATTGAATGGGACGCAACGATCTCATGGAGTTATACATTGACATATAGCGTCTCGGGTCACAAAGAAGTTATGAGCAATTTTAAGTTTTGCTAATATTTTATGATTCAATTTTAGCAAAGTAAAAATGGTGAAATGAGGCTCACTCAAATCTTCAATGATCACAATCTTTGGACAAAAACTACTTCTATGTTATTTAAATTGCTAGTATTGAATGGGACGCAACGATCTCATGGAGTTATACATTTTTGACATATAGCGTCTCGGGTCACAAAGAAGTTATGAGCAATTTTAAGTTTTGCTAATATTTATGATTCATTTTTAGCAAAGTGAAAATGGTGAAATGAGGCTCACTCAAATCTTCAATGATCACAATCTTTGGACAAAAACTACTTCTATGTAATATAAATTGCTAGTATTGAATGGGACGCAACGATCTCATGGAGTTATACATTATTGACATAAAGCGTCTCGGGTCACAAAGAAGTTATGAGCAATTTTAAGTTTTGCTAATATTTTATGATTCATTTTTAGCAAAGTGAAAATGGTGAAATGAGGCTCACTCAAATCTTCAATGATCACAATCTTTGGACAAAAACTACTTCTATGTTAATTAAATTGCCAGTATTGAATGGGACGCAACGATCTCATGGAGTTATACATTTTTGACATATAGCGTCTCGGGCCACAAAGAAGTTATGAGCAATTTTAAGTTTTGCTAATATTTTATGATTCATTTTTAGCAAAGTGAAAATGGTGAAATGAGGCTCACTCAAATCTTCAATGATCACAATCTTTGGACAAAAACTACTTCTATGTTATTTAAATTGCTAGTATTCAATGGGACGCAACGATCTCATGGAGTTATACATTTTTGACATATAGCGTCTCGGGTCACAAAGAAGTTATGAGCAATTTTAAGTTTTGCTAATATTTTATGATTCATTTTTAGCAAAGTGAAAATGCTGAAATGAGGCTCACTCAAATATTCAATGATCACAATCTTTGGACAAAAACTACTTCTATGTTATTTAAATTGCTAGTATTCAATGGGACGCAACGATCTCATGGAGTTATACATTTTTGACATATAGCGTCTCGGGTCACAAAGAAGTTATGAGCAATTTTAAGTTTTGCTAATATTTTATGATTCAATTTTAGCAAAGTGAAAATGGTGAAATGAGGCTCACTCAAATCTTCAATGATCACAATCTTTGGACAAAAACTACTTCTATGTAATATAAATTGCTAGTATTGAATGGGACGCAACGATCTCATGGAGTTATACATTATTGACATATAGCGTCTCGGGTCACAAAGAAGTTATGAGCAATTTTAAGTTTTGCTAATATTTTATGATTCATTTTTAGCAAAGTAAAAATGGTGAAATGAGGCTCACTCAAATCTTCAATGATCACAATCTTTGGACAAAAACTACTTCTATGTTAATTAAATTGCTAGTATTGAATGGGACGCAACGATCTCATGGAGTTATGCATTTTTGACATATAGCGTCTCGGGCCACAAAGAAGTTATGAGCAATTTTAAGTTTTGCTAATATTTTATGATTCATTTTTAGCAAAGTGAAAATGGTGAAATGAGGCTCACTCAAATCTTCAATGATCACAATCTTTTGACAAAAACTACTTCTATGTTATTTAAATTGCTAGTATTGAATGGGACGCAACTATCTCATGGAGTTATACATTTTTGACATATAGCGTCTCGGGTCACAAAGAAGTTATGAGCAATTTTAAGTTTTGCTAATATTTATGATTCATTTTTAGCAAAGTGAAAATGGTGAAATGAGGCTCACTCAAATCTTCAATGATCACAATCTTTGGACAAAAACTAACTTCTATGTAATATAAATTGCTAGTATTGAATGGGACGCAACGATCTCATGGAGTTATACATTATTGACATATAGCGTCTCGGGTCACAAAGAAGTTATGAGCAATTTTAAGTTTTGCTAATATTTTATGATTCATTTTTAGCAAAGTGAAAATGGTGAAATGAGGCTCACTCAAATCTTCAATGATCACAATCTTTGGACAAAAACTACTTCTATGATATTTAAATTGCTAGTATTGAATGGGACGCAACGATCTCAGGGAGTTATACATTTTTGACATATAGCGTCTCGGGTCACAAGAAGTTATGAGCAATTTTAAGTTTTGCTAATATTTTATGATTCATTTTTAGCAAAGTGAAAATGGTGAAATGAGGCTCACTCAAATCTTAAATGATCACAATCTTTGGACAAAAACTACTTCTATGTTATTTAAATTGCTAGTATTGAATGCGACGCAACGATCTCATGGAGTTATACATTTTTGACATATAGCGTCTCGGGTCACAAAGAAGTTATGAGCAATTTTAAGTTTTGCTAATATTTTAATGATTCAATTTTAGCAAAGTGAAAATGGTGAAATGAGGCTCACTCAAATCTTCAATGATCACAATCTTTGGACAAAAATTACTTCTATGTTATTTAAATTGCTAGTATTGAATGGGACGCAACGATCTCATGGAGTTATACATTTTTGACATATAGCGTCTCGGGTCACAAAGAAGTTATGAGCAATTTTAAGGTTTGCTAATATTTTATGATTCATTTTTAGCAAAGTGAAAATGGTGAAATGAGGCTCACTCAAATCTTCAATGATCATAATCTTTGGACAAAAACTACTTCTATGTTATTTAAATTGCTAGTATTGAATGGGACGCAACGATCTCATGGAGTTATACATTTTTGACATATAGCGTCTCGGGTCACAAAGAAGTTATGAGAAATTTTAAGTTTTGCTAATATTTTATGATTCATTTTTAGCAAAGTGAAAATGGTGAAATGAGGCTCACTCAAATCTTCAATGATCACAATCTTTGGACAAAAACTACTTCTATGTTATTTAAATTGCTAGTATTGAATGGGACGCAACGATCTAATGAAGTTATACATTTTTGACATATAGCGTCTCGGGTCACAAAGAAGTTATGAGCAATTTTAAGGTTTGCTAATATTTTATGATTCATTTTTAGCAAAGTGAAAATGGTGAAATGAGGCTCACTCAAATCTTCAATGATCATAATCTTTGGACAAAAACTACTTCTATGTTATTTAAATTGCTAGTATTGAATGGGACGAACGATCTCATGGAGTTATACATCTTTGACATATAGCGTCTCGGGTCACAAAGAAGTTATGAGCAATTTTAAGTTTTGCTAATATTTTATGATTCATTTTTAGCAAAGTGAAAATGGTGAAATGAGGCTCACTCAAATCTTCAATGATCACAATCTTTGGACAAAAACTACTTCTATGTTAATTAAATTGCTAGTATTGAATGGGACGCAACGATCTCATGGAGTTATACATTTTTGACATATAACGTCTCGGGTCGCAAAGAAGTTATGAGCAATTTTAAGTTTTGCTAATATTTTATGATTCATTTTTAGCAAAGTGAAAATGGTGAAATGAGGCTCACTCAAATCTTCATGATCACAATCTTTGGACAAAAACTACTTCTATGTTATTTAAATTGCTAGTATTGAATGGGACGCAACGATCTCATGGAGTTATACATTTTTGATATATAGCGTCTCGGGTCACAAAGAAGTTATGAGCAATTTTAAGTTTTGCTAATATTTTATGATTCATTTTTAGCAAAGTAAAAATGGTGAAATGAGGCTCACTCAAATCTTCAATGATCACAATCTTTGGACAAAAACTACTTCTATGTTATTTAAATTGCTAGTATTGAATGGGACGCAACGATCTCATGGAGTTATACATTTTTGACACATAGCGTCTCGGGTCACAAACAAGTTATGAGCAATTTTAAGTTTTGCTAATATTTTATGATTCATTTTTAGCAAAGTGAAAATGGTCAAATGAGGCTCACTCAAATCTTCAATGATCACAATCTTTGGACAAAAACTACTTCTATGTTATTTAAATTGCTAGTATTGAATGGGACGCAACGATCTCATGGAGTTATACATTTTTGATATATAGCGTCTCGGGTCACAAAGAAGTTATGAGCAATTTTAAGTTTTGCTAATATTTTATGATTCATTTTTAGCAAAGTAAAAATGGTGAAATGAGGCTCACTCAAATCTTCAATGATCACAATCTTTGGACAAAAACTACTTCTATGTTATTTAAATTGCTAGTATTGAATGGGACGCAACGATCTCATGGAGTTATGCATTTTTGACATATAGCGTCTCGGGCCACAAAGAAGTTATGAGCAATTTTAAGTTTTGCTAATATTTTATGATTCATTTTTAGCAAAGTGAAAATGGTGAAATGAGGCTCACTCAAATCTTCAATGATCATAATCTTTGGACAAAAACTACTTCTATGTTATTTAAATTGCTAGTATTGAATGGGACGCAACGATCTCATGGAGTTATACATTTTTGACATATAGCGTCTCGGGTCACAAAGAAGTTATGAGAAATTTTAAGTTTTGCTAATATTTTATGATTCATTTTTAGCAAAGTGAAAATGGTGAAATGAGGCTCACTCAAATCTTCAATGATCACAATCTTTGGACAAAAACTACTTCTATGTTATTTAAATTGCTAGTATTGAATGGGACGCAACGATCTAATGAAGTTATACATTTTTGACACATTGCGTCACGGGTCACAAAGAAGTTATGAGCAATTTTAAGTTTTGCTAATATTTTATGATTCATTTTTAGCAAAGTGAAAATGGTGAAATGAGGCTCACTCAAATCTTCAATGATCACAATCTTTGGACAAAAACTACTTCTATGTTATTTAATTGCTAGTATTGAATGGGACGCAACGATCTCATGGAGTTATACATTTTTGACATATAACGTCTCGGGTCGCAAAGAAGTTATGAGCAATTTTAAGTTTTGCTAATATTTTATGATTCATTTTTAGCAAAGTGAAAATGGTGAAATGAGGCTCACTCAAATCTTCATTGATCACAATCTTTGGACAAAAACTACTTCTATGTTATTTAAATTGCTAGTATTGAATGGGACGCAACGATCTCATGGAGTTATACATTTTTGACATATAGCGTCTCGGGTCACAAAGAAGTTATGAGCAATTTTAAGTTTTGCTAATATTTTATGATTCAATTTTAGCAAAGTGAAAATGGTGAAATGAGGCTCACTCAAATCTTCAATGATCACAATCTTTGGACAAAAATTACTTCTATGTTATTTAAATTGCTAGTATTGAATGGGACGCAACGATCTCATGGAGTTATACATTTTTGACATATAGCGTCTCGGGTCACAAAAGAAGTTATGAGCAATTTTAAGTTTTGCTAATATTTTATGATTCATTTTTAGCAAAGTGAAAATGGTGAAATGAGGCTCACTCAAATCTTCAATGATCACAATCTTTGGACAAAAACTAATTCTATGTTATTTAAATTGCAAGTATTGAATGGGACGCAACGATCTCATGGAGTTATACATTTTTAACATATAGCTTCTCGGGTCACAAAGAAGTTATGAGCAATTTTAAGTTTTGCTAATATTTTATGATTCATTTTTAGCAAAGTGAAAATGGTGAAATGAGGCTCAC
Organism: Oxytricha trifallax; assembly: GCA_000711775.1. Taxonomy (NCBI): domain Eukaryota; phylum Ciliophora; class Spirotrichea; order Sporadotrichida; family Oxytrichidae; genus Oxytricha; species Oxytricha trifallax. The sequence goes on from ARYC01018496.1 coordinate 46,421, forward strand.
TCAAATCTTCAATGATCACAATCTTTGGACAAAAACTACTTCTAAGTTATTTAAATTGCTAGTATTGAATGGGACGCAACGATCTCATGGAGTTATACATTTTTGACATATAGCGTCTCGGGTCACAAAGAAGTTATGAGCAATTTTAAGTTTTGCTAATATTTTATGATTCAATTTTAGCAAAGTGAAAATGGTGAAATGAGGCTCACTCAAATCTTCAATGATCACAATCTTTGGACAAAAATTACTTCTATGTTATTTAAATTGCTAGTATTGAATGGGACGCAACGATCTCATGGAGTTATACATTTTTGACATATAGCGTCTCGGTCACAAAGAAGTTATGAGCAATTTTAAGGTTTGCTAATATTTTATGATTCATTTTTAGCAAAGTGAAAATAGTGAAATGAGGCTCACTCAAATCTTCAATGATCACAATCTTTGGACAAAAACTGCTTCTATGTTATTTAAATTGCTAGTATTGAATAAGACGCAACGATCTCATGGAGTTATAATTTTTGACATATAGCGTCTCGGGACACAAAGAAGTTATGAGCAATTTTAAGTTTTGCTAATATTTTATGATTCATTTTTAGCAAAGTGAAAATGGTGAAATGAGGCTCACTCAAATCTTCAATGATCACAATCTTTGGACAAAAACTACTTCTATGTTAATTAAATTGCTAGTATTGAATGGGACGCAACGATCTCATGGAGTTATGCATTTTTGACATATAGCGTCTCGGGCCACAAAGAAGTTATGAGCAATTTTAAGTTTTGCTAATATTTTATGATTCATTTTTAGCAAAGTGAAAATGGTGAAATGAGGCTCACTCAAATCTTCAATGATCATAATCTTTGGACAAAAACTACTTCTATGTTATTTAAATTGCTAGTATTGAATGGGACGCACGATCTCATGGAGTTATACATTTTTGACATATAGCGTCTCGGGTCACAAAGAAGTTATGAGCAATTTTAAGGTTTGCTAATATTTTATGATTCATTTTTAGCAAAGTGAAAATGGTGAAATGAGGCTCACTCAAATCTTCAATGATCATAATCTTTGGACAAAAACTACTTCTATGTTATTTAAATTGCTAGTATTGAATGGGACGCAACGATCTCATGGAATTATACATTTTTGACATATAGCGTCTCGGGTCACAAAGAAGTTATGAGCAATTTTAAGTTTTGCTAATTTTTTATGATTCATTTTTAGCAAAGTGAAAATGGTGAAATGAGGCTCACTCAATCTCAATGATCACAATCTTTGGACAAAAACTACTTCTATGATATTTAAATTGCTAGTATTGAATGGGACGCAACGATCTCAGGGAGTTATACATTTTTGACATATAGCGTCTCGGGTCACAAGAAGTTATGAGCAATTTTAAGTTTTGCTAATATTTTATGATTCATTTTTAGCAAAGTGAAAATGGTGAAATGAGGCTCACTCAAATCTTAAATGATCACAATCTTTGGACAAAAACTACTTCTATGTTATTTAAATTGCTAGTATTGAATGCGACGCAACGATCTCATGGAGTTATACATTTTTGACATATAGCGTCTCGGGTCACAAAGAAGTTATGAGCAATTTTAAGTTTTGCTAATATTTTTATGATTCATTTTTAGCAAAGTGAAAATGGTGAAATGAGGCTCACTCAAATCTTCAATGATCATAATCTTTGGACAAAAACTACTTCTATGTTATTTAAATTGCTAGTATTGAATGGGACGCAACGATCTCATGGAGTTATACATTTTTGACATATAGCGTCTCGGGTCACAAAGAAGTTATGAGCAATTTTAAGTTTTGCTAATATTTTATGATTCAATTTTAGCAAAGTGAAAATGGTGAAATGAGGCTCACTCAAATCTTCAATGATCACAATCTTTGGACAAAAATTACTTCTATGTTATTTAAATTGCTAGTATTGAATGGGACGCAACGATCTCATGGAGTTATACATTT
>ARYC01018497.1:0-23445 GCA_000711775.1 Oxytricha trifallax
AGTTTTGCTAATATTTTATGATTCATTTTTAGCAAAGTGAAAATGCTGAAATGAGGCTCACTTAAATCTTCAATGATCACAATCTTTGGACAAAAACTACTTCTATGTTATTTAAATTGCTAGTATTGGATGGGACGCAACGATCTCATGGAGTTATACATTTTTGACATATAACGTCTCGGGTCACAAAGAAGTTATGAGCAATTTTAAGTTTTGCTAATATTTTATGATTCATTTTTAGCAAAGTGAAAATGGTGAAATGAGGCTCACTCAAATCTTCAATGATCACAATCTTTGGACAAAAACTACTTCTATGTTATTTAAATTGCTAGTATTGAATGGGACGCAACGATCTCATGGAGTTATACATTTTTGACATATAGCGTCTCGGGTCACAAAGAAGTTATGAGCAATTTTAAGTTTTGCTAATATTTTATGATTCATTTTTAGCAAAGTGAAAATGGTGAAATGAGGCTCACTCAAATCTTCAATGATCACAATCTTTGGACAAAAACTACTTCTATGTTATTTAAATTGCTAGTATTGAATGGGACGCAACGATCTCATGGAGTTATACATTTTTGACATATAGCGTCTCGGGTCACAAAGAAGTTATGAGCAATTTTAAGTTTTGCTAATATTTTATGATTCATTTTTAGCAAAGTGAAAATGGTGAAATGAGGCTCACTCAAATCTTCAATGATCACAATCTTTGGACAAAAACTACTTCTATGTTATTTAAATTGCTAGTATTGAATGGGACGCAACGATCTCATGGAGTTATACATTTTTGACATATAGCGTCTCGGGTCACAAAGAAGTTATGAGCAATTTTAAGTTTTGCTAATATTTTATGATTCATTTTTAGCAAAGTGAAAATGGTGAAATGAGGCTCACTCAAATCTTCAATGATCACAATCTTTGGACAAAAACTACTTCTATGTTATTTAAATTGCTAGTATTGAATGGGACGCAACGATCTCATGGAGTTATACATTTTTGACATATAGCGTCTCGGGTCACAAAGAAGTTATGAGCAATTTTAAGTTTTGCTAATATTTTATGATTCATTTTTAGCAAAGTGAAAATGGTGAAATGAGGCTCACTCAAATCTTCAATGATCACAATCTTTGGACAAAAACTACTTCTATGTTATTTAAATTGCTAGTATTGAATGGGACGCAACGATCTCATGGAGTTATACATTTTTGACATATAGCGTCTCGGGTCACAAAGAAGTTATGAGCAATTTTAAGTTTTGCTAATATTTTATGATTCATTTTTAGCAAAGTGAAAATGGTGAAATGAGGCTCACTCAAATCTTCAATGATCACAATCTTTGGACAAAAACTACTTCTATGTTATTTAAATTGCTAGTATTGAATGGGACGCAACGATCTCATGGAGTTATACATTTTTGACATATAGCGTCTCGGGTCACAAAGAAGTTATGAGCAATTTTAAGTTTTGCTAATATTTTATGATTCATTTTTAGCAAAGTGAAAATGGTGAAATGAGGCTCACTCAAATCTTCAATGATCACAATCTTTGGACAAAAACTACTTCTATGTTATTTAAATTGCTAGTATTGAATGGGACGCAACGATCTCATGGAGTTATACATTTTTGACATATAGCGTCTCGGGTCACAAAGAAGTTATGAGCAATTTTAAGTTTTGCTAATATTTTATGATTCATTTTTAGCAAAGTGAAAATGGTGAAATGAGGCTCACTCAAATCTTCAATGATCACAATCTTTGGACAAAAACTACTTCTATGTTATTTAAATTGCTAGTATTGAATGGGACGCAACGATCTCATGGAGTTATACATTTTTGACATATAGCGTCTCGGGTCACAAAGAAGTTATGAGCAATTTTAAGTTTTGCTAATATTTTATGATTCATTTTTAGCAAAGTGAAAATGGTGAAATGAGGCTCACTCAAATCTTCAATGATCACAATCTTTGGACAAAAACTACTTCTATGTTATTTAAATTGCTAGTATTGAATGGGACGCAACGATCTCATGGAGTTATACATTTTTGACATATAGCGTCTCGGGTCACAAAGAAGTTATGAGCAATTTTAAGTTTTGCTAATATTTTATGATTCATTTTTAGCAAAGTGAAAATGGTGAAATGAGGCTCACTCAAATCTTCAATGATCACAATCTTTGGACAAAAACTACTTCTATGTTATTTAAATTGCTAGTATTGAATGGGACGCAACGATCTCATGGAGTTATACATTTTTGACATATAGCGTCTCGGGTCACAAAGAAGTTATGAGCAATTTTAAGTTTTGCTAATATTTTATGATTCATTTTTAGCAAAGTGAAAATGGTGAAATGAGGCTCACTCAAATCTTCAATGATCACAATCTTTGGACAAAAACTACTTCTATGTTATTTAAATTGCTAGTATTGAATGGGACGCAACGATCTCATGGAGTTATACATTTTTGACATATAGCGTCTCGGGTCACAAAGAAGTTATGAGCAATTTTAAGTTTTGCTAATATTTTATGATTCATTTTTAGCAAAGTGAAAATGGTGAAATGAGGCTCACTCAAATCTTCAATGATCACAATCTTTGGACAAAAACTACTTCTATGTTATTTAAATTGCTAGTATTGAATGGGACGCAACGATCTCATGGAGTTATACATTTTTGACATATAGCGTCTCGGGTCACAAAGAAGTTATGAGCAATTTTAAGTTTTGCTAATATTTTATGATTCATTTTTAGCAAAGTGAAAATGGTGAAATGAGGCTCACTCAAATCTTCAATGATCACAATCTTTGGACAAAAACTACTTCTATGTTATTTAAATTGCTAGTATTGAATGGGACGCAACGATCTCATGGAGTTATACATTTTTGACATATAGCGTCTCGGGTCACAAAGAAGTTATGAGCAATTTTAAGTTTTGCTAATATTTTATGATTCATTTTTAGCAAAGTGAAAATGGTGAAATGAGGCTCACTCAAATCTTCAATGATCACAATCTTTGGACAAAAACTACTTCTATGTTATTTAAATTGCTAGTATTGAATGGGACGCAACGATCTCATGGAGTTATACATTTTTGACATATAGCGTCTCGGGTCACAAAGAAGTTATGAGCAATTTTAAGTTTTGCTAATATTTTATGATTCATTTTTAGCAAAGTGAAAATGGTGAAATGAGGCTCACTCAAATCTTCAATGATCACAATCTTTGGACAAAAACTACTTCTATGTTATTTAAATTGCTAGTATTGAATGGGACGCAACGATCTCATGGAGTTATACATTTTTGACATATAGCGTCTCGGGTCACAAAGAAGTTATGAGCAATTTTAAGTTTTGCTAATATTTTATGATTCATTTTTAGCAAAGTGAAAATGGTGAAATGAGGCTCACTCAAATCTTCAATGATCACAATCTTTGGACAAAAACTACTTCTATGTTATTTAAATTGCTAGTATTGAATGGGACGCAACGATCTCATGGAGTTATACATTTTTGACATATAACGTCTCGGGTCGCAAAGAAGTTATGAGCAATTTTAAGTTTTGCTAATATTTTATGATTCATTTTTAGCAAAGTGAAAATGGTGAAATGAGGCTCACTCAAATCTTCAATGATCACAATCTTTGGACAAAAACTACTTCTATGTTATTTAAATTGCTAGTATTGAATGGGACGCAACGATCTCATGGAGTTATACATTTTTGACATATAGCGTCTCGGGTCACAAAGAAGTTATGAGCAATTTTAAGTTTTGCTAATATTTTATGATTCATTTTTAGCAAAGTGAAAATGGTGAAATGAGGCTCACTCAAATCTTCAATGATCACAATCTTTGGACAAAAACTACTTCTATGTTATTTAAATTGCTAGTATTGAATGGGACGCAACGATCTCATGGAGTTATACATTTTTGACATATAGCGTCTCGGGTCACAAAGAAGTTATGAGCAATTTTAAGTTTTGCTAATATTTTATGATTCATTTTTAGCAAAGTGAAAATGGTGAAATGAGGCTCACTCAAATCTTCAATGATCACAATCTTTGGACAAAAACTACTTCTATGTTATTTAAATTGCTAGTATTGAATGGGACGCAACGATCTCATGGAGTTATACATTTTTGACATATAGCGTCTCGGGTCACAAAGAAGTTATGAGCAATTTTAAGTTTTGCTAATATTTTATGATTCATTTTTAGCAAAGTGAAAATGGTGAAATGAGGCTCACTCAAATCTTCAATGATCACAATCTTTGGACAAAAACTACTTCTATGTTATTTAAATTGCTAGTATTGAATGGGACGCAACGATCTCATGGAGTTATACATTTTTGACATATAGCGTCTCGGGTCACAAAGAAGTTATGAGCAATTTTAAGTTTTGCTAATATTTTATGATTCATTTTTAGCAAAGTGAAAATGGTGAAATGAGGCTCACTCAAATCTTCAATGATCACAATCTTTGGACAAAAACTACTTCTATGTTATTTAAATTGCTAGTATTGAATGGGACGCAACGATCTCATGGAGTTATACATTTTTGACATATAGCGTCTCGGGTCACAAAGAAGTTATGAGCAATTTTAAGTTTTGCTAATATTTTATGATTCATTTTTAGCAAAGTGAAAATGGTGAAATGAGGCTCACTCAAATCTTCAATGATCACAATCTTTGGACAAAAACTACTTCTATGTTATTTAAATTGCTAGTATTGAATGGGACGCAACGATCTCATGGAGTTATACATTTTTGACATATAGCGTCTCGGGTCACAAAGAAGTTATGAGCAATTTTAAGTTTTGCTAATATTTTATGATTCATTTTTAGCAAAGTGAAAATGGTGAAATGAGGCTCACTCAAATCTTCAATGATCACAATCTTTGGACAAAAACTACTTCTATGTTATTTAAATTGCTAGTATTGAATGGGACGCAACGATCTCATGGAGTTATACATTTTTGACATATAGCGTCTCGGGTCACAAAGAAGTTATGAGCAATTTTAAGTTTTGCTAATATTTTATGATTCATTTTTAGCAAAGTGAAAATGGTGAAATGAGGCTCACTCAAATCTTCAATGATCACAATCTTTGGACAAAAACTACTTCTATGTTATTTAAATTGCTAGTATTGAATGGGACGCAACGATCTCATGGAGTTATACATTTTTGACATATAGCGTCTCGGGTCACAAAGAAGTTATGAGCAATTTTAAGTTTTGCTAATATTTTATGATTCATTTTTAGCAAAGTGAAAATGGTGAAATGAGGCTCACTCAAATCTTCAATGATCACAATCTTTGGACAAAAACTACTTCTATGTTATTTAAATTGCTAGTATTGAATGGGACGCAACGATCTCATGGAGTTATACATTTTTGACATATAGCGTCTCGGGTCACAAAGAAGTTATGAGCAATTTTAAGTTTTGCTAATATTTTATGATTCATTTTTAGCAAAGTGAAAATGGTGAAATGAGGCTCACTCAAATCTTCAATGATCACAATCTTTGGACAAAAACTACTTCTATGTTATTTAAATTGCTAGTATTGAATGGGACGCAACGATCTCATGGAGTTATACATTTTTGACATATAGCGTCTCGGGTCACAAAGAAGTTATGAGCAATTTTAAGTTTTGCTAATATTTTATGATTCATTTTTAGCAAAGTGAAAATGGTGAAATGAGGCTCACTCAAATCTTCAATGATCACAATCTTTGGACAAAAACTACTTCTATGTTATTTAAATTGCTAGTATTGAATGGGACGCAACGATCTCATGGAGTTATACATTTTTGACATATAGCGTCTCGGGTCACAAAGAAGTTATGAGCAATTTTAAGTTTTGCTAATATTTTATGATTCATTTTTAGCAAAGTGAAAATGGTGAAATGAGGCTCACTCAAATCTTCAATGATCACAATCTTTGGACAAAAACTACTTCTATGTTATTTAAATTGCTAGTATTGAATGGGACGCAACGATCTCATGGAGTTATACATTTTTGACATATAGCGTCTCGGGTCACAAAGAAGTTATGAGCAATTTTAAGTTTTGCTAATATTTTATGATTCATTTTTAGCAAAGTGAAAATGGTGAAATGAGGCTCACTCAAATCTTCAATGATCACAATCTTTGGACAAAAACTACTTCTATGTTATTTAAATTGCTAGTATTGAATGGGACGCAACGATCTCATGGAGTTATACATTTTTGACATATAGCGTCTCGGGTCACAAAGAAGTTATGAGCAATTTTAAGTTTTGCTAATATTTTATGATTCATTTTTAGCAAAGTGAAAATGGTGAAATGAGGCTCACTCAAATCTTCAATGATCACAATCTTTGGACAAAAACTACTTCTATGTTATTTAAATTGCTAGTATTGAATGGGACGCAACGATCTCATGGAGTTATACATTTTTGACATATAGCGTCTCGGGTCACAAAGAAGTTATGAGCAATTTTAAGTTTTGCTAATATTTTATGATTCATTTTTAGCAAAGTGAAAATGGTGAAATGAGGCTCACTCAAATCTTCAATGATCACAATCTTTGGACAAAAACTACTTCTATGTTATTTAAATTGCTAGTATTGAATGGGACGCAACGATCTCATGGAGTTATACATTTTTGACATATAGCGTCTCGGGTCACAAAGAAGTTATGAGCAATTTTAAGTTTTGCTAATATTTTATGATTCATTTTTAGCAAAGTGAAAATGGTGAAATGAGGCTCACTCAAATCTTCAATGATCACAATCTTTGGACAAAAACTACTTCTATGTTATTTAAATTGCTAGTATTGAATGGGACGCAACGATCTCATGGAGTTATACATTTTTGACATATAGCGTCTCGGGTCACAAAGAAGTTATGAGCAATTTTAAGTTTTGCTAATATTTTATGATTCATTTTTAGCAAAGTGAAAATGGTGAAATGAGGCTCACTCAAATCTTCAATGATCACAATCTTTGGACAAAAACTACTTCTATGTTATTTAAATTGCTAGTATTGAATGGGACGCAACGATCTCATGGAGTTATACATTTTTGACATATAGCGTCTCGGGTCACAAAGAAGTTATGAGCAATTTTAAGTTTTGCTAATATTTTATGATTCATTTTTAGCAAAGTGAAAATGGTGAAATGAGGCTCACTCAAATCTTCAATGATCACAATCTTTGGACAAAAACTACTTCTATGTTATTTAAATTGCTAGTATTGAATGGGACGCAACGATCTCATGGAGTTATACATTTTTGACATATAGCGTCTCGGGTCACAAAGAAGTTATGAGCAATTTTAAGTTTTGCTAATATTTTATGATTCATTTTTAGCAAAGTGAAAATGGTGAAATGAGGCTCACTCAAATCTTCAATGATCACAATCTTTGGACAAAAACTACTTCTATGTTATTTAAATTGCTAGTATTGAATGGGACGCAACGATCTCATGGAGTTATACATTTTTGACATATAGCGTCTCGGGTCACAAAGAAGTTATGAGCAATTTTAAGTTTTGCTAATATTTTATGATTCATTTTTAGCAAAGTGAAAATGGTGAAATGAGGCTCACTCAAATCTTCAATGATCACAATCTTTGGACAAAAACTACTTCTATGTTATTTAAATTGCTAGTATTGAATGGGACGCAACGATCTCATGGAGTTATACATTTTTGACATATAGCGTCTCGGGTCACAAAGAAGTTATGAGCAATTTTAAGTTTTGCTAATATTTTATGATTCATTTTTAGCAAAGTGAAAATGGTGAAATGAGGCTCACTCAAATCTTCAATGATCACAATCTTTGGACAAAAACTACTTCTATGTTATTTAAATTGCTAGTATTGAATGGGACGCAACGATCTCATGGAGTTATACATTTTTGACATATAGCGTCTCGGGTCACAAAGAAGTTATGAGCAATTTTAAGTTTTGCTAATATTTTATGATTCATTTTTAGCAAAGTGAAAATGGTGAAATGAGGCTCACTCAAATCTTCAATGATCACAATCTTTGGACAAAAACTACTTCTATGTTATTTAAATTGCTAGTATTGAATGGGACGCAACGATCTCATGGAGTTATACATTTTTGACATATAGCGTCTCGGGTCACAAAGAAGTTATGAGCAATTTTAAGTTTTGCTAATATTTTATGATTCATTTTTAGCAAAGTGAAAATGGTGAAATGAGGCTCACTCAAATCTTCAATGATCACAATCTTTGGACAAAAACTACTTCTATGTTATTTAAATTGCTAGTATTGAATGGGACGCAACGATCTCATGGAGTTATACATTTTTGACATATAGCGTCTCGGGTCACAAAGAAGTTATGAGCAATTTTAAGTTTTGCTAATATTTTATGATTCATTTTTAGCAAAGTGAAAATGGTGAAATGAGGCTCACTCAAATCTTCAATGATCACAATCTTTGGACAAAAACTACTTCTATGTTATTTAAATTGCTAGTATTGAATGGGACGCAACGATCTCATGGAGTTATACATTTTTGACATATAGCGTCTCGGGTCACAAAGAAGTTATGAGCAATTTTAAGTTTTGCTAATATTTTATGATTCATTTTTAGCAAAGTGAAAATGGTGAAATGAGGCTCACTCAAATCTTCAATGATCACAATCTTTGGACAAAAACTACTTCTATGTTATTTAAATTGCTAGTATTGAATGGGACGCAACGATCTCATGGAGTTATACATTTTTGACATATAGCGTCTCGGGTCACAAAGAAGTTATGAGCAATTTTAAGTTTTGCTAATATTTTATGATTCATTTTTAGCAAAGTGAAAATGGTGAAATGAGGCTCACTCAAATCTTCAATGATCACAATCTTTGGACAAAAACTACTTCTATGTTATTTAAATTGCTAGTATTGAATGGGACGCAACGATCTCATGGAGTTATACATTTTTGACATATAGCGTCTCGGGTCACAAAGAAGTTATGAGCAATTTTAAGTTTTGCTAATATTTTATGATTCATTTTTAGCAAAGTGAAAATGGTGAAATGAGGCTCACTCAAATCTTCAATGATCACAATCTTTGGACAAAAACTACTTCTATGTTATTTAAATTGCTAGTATTGAATGGGACGCAACGATCTCATGGAGTTATACATTTTTGACATATAGCGTCTCGGGTCACAAAGAAGTTATGAGCAATTTTAAGTTTTGCTAATATTTTATGATTCATTTTTAGCAAAGTGAAAATGGTGAAATGAGGCTCACTCAAATCTTCAATGATCACAATCTTTGGACAAAAACTACTTCTATGTTATTTAAATTGCTAGTATTGAATGGGACGCAACGATCTCATGGAGTTATACATTTTTGACATATAGCGTCTCGGGTCACAAAGAAGTTATGAGCAATTTTAAGTTTTGCTAATATTTTATGATTCATTTTTAGCAAAGTGAAAATGGTGAAATGAGGCTCACTCAAATCTTCAATGATCACAATCTTTGGACAAAAACTACTTCTATGTTATTTAAATTGCTAGTATTGAATGGGACGCAACGATCTCATGGAGTTATACATTTTTGACATATAGCGTCTCGGGTCACAAAGAAGTTATGAGCAATTTTAAGTTTTGCTAATATTTTATGATTCATTTTTAGCAAAGTGAAAATGGTGAAATGAGGCTCACTCAAATCTTCAATGATCACAATCTTTGGACAAAAACTACTTCTATGTTATTTAAATTGCTAGTATTGAATGGGACGCAACGATCTCATGGAGTTATACATTTTTGACATATAGCGTCTCGGGTCACAAAGAAGTTATGAGCAATTTTAAGTTTTGCTAATATTTTATGATTCATTTTTAGCAAAGTGAAAATGGTGAAATGAGGCTCACTCAAATCTTCAATGATCACAATCTTTGGACAAAAACTACTTCTATGTTATTTAAATTGCTAGTATTGAATGGGACGCAACGATCTCATGGAGTTATACATTTTTGACATATAGCGTCTCGGGTCACAAAGAAGTTATGAGCAATTTTAAGTTTTGCTAATATTTTATGATTCATTTTTAGCAAAGTGAAAATGGTGAAATGAGGCTCACTCAAATCTTCAATGATCACAATCTTTGGACAAAAACTACTTCTATGTTATTTAAATTGCTAGTATTGAATGGGACGCAACGATCTCATGGAGTTATACATTTTTGACATATAGCGTCTCGGGTCACAAAGAAGTTATGAGCAATTTTAAGTTTTGCTAATATTTTATGATTCATTTTTAGCAAAGTGAAAATGGTGAAATGAGGCTCACTCAAATCTTCAATGATCACAATCTTTGGACAAAAACTACTTCTATGTTATTTAAATTGCTAGTATTGAATGGGACGCAACGATCTCATGGAGTTATACATTTTTGACATATAGCGTCTCGGGTCACAAAGAAGTTATGAGCAATTTTAAGTTTTGCTAATATTTTATGATTCATTTTTAGCAAAGTGAAAATGGTGAAATGAGGCTCACTCAAATCTTCAATGATCACAATCTTTGGACAAAAACTACTTCTATGTTATTTAAATTGCTAGTATTGAATGGGACGCAACGATCTCATGGAGTTATACATTTTTGACATATAGCGTCTCGGGTCACAAAGAAGTTATGAGCAATTTTAAGTTTTGCTAATATTTTATGATTCATTTTTAGCAAAGTGAAAATGGTGAAATGAGGCTCACTCAAATCTTCAATGATCACAATCTTTGGACAAAAACTACTTCTATGTTATTTAAATTGCTAGTATTGAATGGGACGCAACGATCTCATGGAGTTATACATTTTTGACATATAGCGTCTCGGGTCACAAAGAAGTTATGAGCAATTTTAAGTTTTGCTAATATTTTATGATTCATTTTTAGCAAAGTGAAAATGGTGAAATGAGGCTCACTCAAATCTTCAATGATCACAATCTTTGGACAAAAACTACTTCTATGTTATTTAAATTGCTAGTATTGAATGGGACGCAACGATCTCATGGAGTTATACATTTTTGACATATAGCGTCTCGGGTCACAAAGAAGTTATGAGCAATTTTAAGTTTTGCTAATATTTTATGATTCATTTTTAGCAAAGTGAAAATGGTGAAATGAGGCTCACTCAAATCTTCAATGATCACAATCTTTGGACAAAAACTACTTCTATGTTATTTAAATTGCTAGTATTGAATGGGACGCAACGATCTCATGGAGTTATACATTTTTGACATATAGCGTCTCGGGTCACAAAGAAGTTATGAGCAATTTTAAGTTTTGCTAATATTTTATGATTCATTTTTAGCAAAGTGAAAATGGTGAAATGAGGCTCACTCAAATCTTCAATGATCACAATCTTTGGACAAAAACTACTTCTATGTTATTTAAATTGCTAGTATTGAATGGGACGCAACGATCTCATGGAGTTATACATTTTTGACATATAGCGTCTCGGGTCACAAAGAAGTTATGAGCAATTTTAAGTTTTGCTAATATTTTATGATTCATTTTTAGCAAAGTGAAAATGGTGAAATGAGGCTCACTCAAATCTTCAATGATCACAATCTTTGGACAAAAACTACTTCTATGTTATTTAAATTGCTAGTATTGAATGGGACGCAACGATCTCATGGAGTTATACATTTTTGACATATAGCGTCTCGGGTCACAAAGAAGTTATGAGCAATTTTAAGTTTTGCTAATATTTTATGATTCATTTTTAGCAAAGTGAAAATGGTGAAATGAGGCTCACTCAAATCTTCAATGATCACAATCTTTGGACAAAAACTACTTCTATGTTATTTAAATTGCTAGTATTGAATGGGACGCAACGATCTCATGGAGTTATACATTTTTGACATATAGCGTCTCGGGTCACAAAGAAGTTATGAGCAATTTTAAGTTTTGCTAATATTTTATGATTCATTTTTAGCAAAGTGAAAATGGTGAAATGAGGCTCACTCAAATCTTCAATGATCACAATCTTTGGACAAAAACTACTTCTATGTTATTTAAATTGCTAGTATTGAATGGGACGCAACGATCTCATGGAGTTATACATTTTTGACATATAGCGTCTCGGGTCACAAAGAAGTTATGAGCAATTTTAAGTTTTGCTAATATTTTATGATTCATTTTTAGCAAAGTGAAAATGGTGAAATGAGGCTCACTCAAATCTTCAATGATCACAATCTTTGGACAAAAACTACTTCTATGTTATTTAAATTGCTAGTATTGAATGGGACGCAACGATCTCATGGAGTTATACATTTTTGACATATAGCGTCTCGGGTCACAAAGAAGTTATGAGCAATTTTAAGTTTTGCTAATATTTTATGATTCATTTTTAGCAAAGTGAAAATGGTGAAATGAGGCTCACTCAAATCTTCAATGATCACAATCTTTGGACAAAAACTACTTCTATGTTATTTAAATTGCTAGTATTGAATGGGACGCAACGATCTCATGGAGTTATACATTTTTGACATATAGCGTCTCGGGTCACAAAGAAGTTATGAGCAATTTTAAGTTTTGCTAATATTTTATGATTCATTTTTAGCAAAGTGAAAATGGTGAAATGAGGCTCACTCAAATCTTCAATGATCACAATCTTTGGACAAAAACTACTTCTATGATATTTAAATTGCTAGTATTGAATGGGACGCAACGATCTCAGGGAGTTATACATTTTTGACATATAGCGTCTCGGGTCACAAGAAGTTATGAGCAATTTTAAGTTTTGCTAATATTTTATGATTCATTTTTAGCAAAGTGAAAATGGTGAAATGAGGCTCACTCAAATCTTAAATGATCACAATCTTTGGACAAAAACTACTTCTATGTTATTTAAATTGCTAGTATTGAATGCGACGCAACGATCTCATGGAGTTATACATTTTTGACATATAGCGTCTCGGGTCACAAAGAAGTTATGAGCAATTTTAAGTTTTGCTAATATTTTTATGATTCATTTTTAGCAAAGTGAAAATGGTGAAATGAGGCTCACTCAAATCTTCAATGATCACAATCTTTGGACAAAAACTACTTCTAAGTTATTTAAATTGCTAGTATTGAATGGGACGCAACGATCTCATGGAGTTATACATTTTTGACATATAGCATCTCGGGTCACAAAGAAGTTATGAGCAATTTTAAGTTTTGCTAATATTTAATGATTCATTTTTAGCAAAGTGAAAATGGTGAAATGAGGCTCACTCAAATCTTCAATGATCACAATCTTTGGACAAAAACTACTTCTATGTTAATATAAATTGCTAGTATTGAATGGGACGCAACGATCTCATGGAGTTATACATTTTTGACATATAGCGTCTCGGGTCACAAAGAAGTTATGAGCAATTTTAAGTTTTGCTAATATTTTATGATTCATTTTTAGCAAAGTGAAAATGGTGAAATGAGGCTCACTCAAGTCTTCAATGATCACAATCTTTGGACAAAAACTACTTCTATGTTATTTAAATTGCTAGTATTGAATGGGACGCAACGATCTCATGGAGTTATACATTTTTGACATATAGCGTCTCGGGTCACAAAGAAGTTATGAGCAATTTTAAGTTTTGCTAATATTTTATGATTCATTTTTAGCAAAGTGAAAATGGTGAAATGAGGCTCACTCAAATCTTCAATGATCACAATCTTTGGACAAAAACTACTTCTATGTTATTTAAATTGCTAGTATTGAATGGGACGCAACGATCTCATGGAGTTATACATTTTTGACATATAGCGTCTCGGGTCACAAAGAAGTTATGAGCAATTTTAAGGTTTGCTAATATTTTATGATTCATTTTTAGCAAAGTGAAAATGGTGAAATGAGGCTCACTCAAATCTTCAATGATCACAATCTTTGGACAAAAACTACTTCTATGTTATTTAAATTGCTAGTATTGAATGGGACGCAACGATCTCATGGAGTTATACATTTTTGACATATAGCGTCTCGGGTCACAAAGAAGTTATGAGCAATTTTAAGTTTTGCTAATATTTTATGATTCAATTTTAGCAAAGTGAAAATGGTGAAATGAGGCTCACTCAAATCTTCAATGATCACAATCTTTGGACAAAAATTACTTCTATGTTATTTAAATTGCTAGTATTGAATGGGACGCAACGATCTCATGGAGTTATACATTTTTGACATATAGCGTCTCGGGTCACAAAGAAGTTATGAGAAATTTTAAGTTTTGCTAATATTTTATGATTCATTTTTAGCAAAGTGAAAATGGTGAAATGAGGCTCACTCAAATCTTCAATGATCACAATCTTTGGACAAAAACTACTTCTATGTTATTTAAATTGCTAGTATTGAATGGGACGCAACGATCTAATGAAGTTATACATTTTTGACATATAGCGTCTCGGGTCACAAAGAAGTTATGAGCAATTTTAAGTTTTGCTAATATTTTATGATTCATTTTTAGCAAAGTGAAAATGGTGAAATGAGGCTCACTCAAATCTTCAATGATCACAATCTTTGGACAAAAACTACTTCTATGTTATTTAAATTGCTAGAATTGAATGGGACGCAACGATCTCATAGAGTTATACATTTTTGACATAAAGCGTCTCGGGTCACAAAGAAGTTATGAGCAATTTTAAGTTTTGCTAATATTTTATGATTCATTTTTAGCAAAGTGAAAATGGTGAATGAGGCTCACTCAAATCTTCAATGATCACAATCTTTGGACAAAAACTACTTCTATGTTATAAAAATTGCTAGTATTGAATGGGACGCAACGATCTCACGGAGTTATACATTTTTGACATATAACGTCTCGGGTCACAAAGAAGTTATGAGCAATTTTAAGTTTTGCTAATATTTTATGATTCATTTTTAGCAAAGTGAAAATGGTGAAATGAGGCTCACTCAAATCTTCAATGATCACAATCTTTGAACAAAAACTAATTCTATGTTATTTAAATTGCAAGTATTGAATGGGACGCAACGATCTCATGGAGTTATACATTTTTAACATAAAGCGTCTCGGGTCACAAAGAAGTTATGAGCAATTTTAAGTTTTGCTAATATTTTATGATTCATTTTTAGCAAAGTGAAATGGTCAAATGAGGCTCACTCAAATCTTCAATGATCACAATCTTTTAACAAAAACTACTTCTATGTTATTTAAATTGCTAGTATTGAATGGGACGCAACGATCTCATGGAGTTATACATTTTTGACATAAAGCGTCTCGGGTCACAAAGAAGTTATGAGCAATTTTAAGTTTGCTAATTTTATGATTCACTTTTAGCAAAGTGAAAATGGTGAAATGAGGCTCACTCAAATCTTCAATGATCACAATCTTTGGACAAAAACTAATTCTATGTTATTTAATTGCTAGTATTGAATGGGACGCAACGATCTCATGGAGTTATACATTTTTGACATATAACGTCTCGGGTCACAAAGAAGTTATGAGAAATTTTAAGTTTTGCTAATATTTTATGATTCATTTTTAGCAAAGTGAAAATGGTGAAATGAGGCTCACTCAAATCTTCAATGATCACAATCTTTGGACAAAAACTACTTCTATGTTATTTAAATTGCTAGTATTGAATGGGACGCAACGATCTAATGAAGTTATACATTTTTGACATATAGCGTCTCGGGTCACAAAGAAGTTATGAGCAATTTTAAGTTTTGCTAATATTTTATGATTCAATTTTAGCAAAGTAAAAATGGTGAAATGAGGCTCACTCAAATCTTCAATGATCACAATCTTTGGACAAAAACTACTTCTATGTTATTTAAATTGCCAGTATTGAATGGGACGCAACGATCTCATGGAGTTATACATTTTTGACATATAGCGTCTCGGGTCACAAAGAAGTTATGAGCAATTTTAAGTTTTGCTAATATTTTATGATTCATTTTTAGCAAAGTAAAAATGGTGAAATGAGGCTCACTCAAATCTTCAATGATCACAATCTTTGGACAAAAACTACTTCTATGTTATTTAAATTGCTAGTATTGAATGGGACGCAACGATCTCATGGAGTTATACATTATTGACATATAGCGTCTCGGGTCACAAAGAAGTTATGAGCAATTTTAAGTTTTGCTAATATTTTATGATTCAATTTTAGCAAAGTGAAAATGGTGAAATGAGGCTCACTCAAATCTTCAATGATCACAATCTTTGGACAAAAACTACTTCTATGTTATTTAAATTGCTAGTATTGAATGGGACGCAACGATCTCATGGAGTTATACATTTTTGAAATAAAGCGTCTCGGGTCACAAAAAACAAATGAGCAATTTTAAGTTTTGCTAATATTTTATGATTCATTTTTAGCAAAGTAAAAATGGTGAAATGAGGCTCACTCAAATCTTCAATGATCACAATCTTTGGACAAAAACTACTTCTATGTTATTTAAATTGCTAGTATTGAATGGGACGCAACGATCTCATGGAGTTATACATTTTGAAATAAAGCGTCTCGGGTCACAAAAAACAAATGAGCAATTTTAAGTTTTGCTAATATTTTATGATTCAATTTTAGCAAAGTGAAAATGGTGAAATGAGGCTCACTCAAATCTTCAATGATCACAATCTTTGGACAAAAACTACTTCTATGTTATTTAAATTGCTAGTATTGAATGGGACGCAACGATCTCATGGAGTTATACATTTTTGACATATAGCGTCTCGGGTCACAAAGAAGTTATGAGCAATTTTAAGTTTTGCTAATATTTATGATTCATTTTTAGCAAAGTAAAAATGGTGAAATGAGGCTCACTCAAATCTTCAATGATCACAATCTTTGGACAAAAACTACTTCTATGATATTTAAATTGCTAGTATTGAATGGGACGCAACGATCTCAGGGAGTTATACATTTTTGACATATAGCGTCTCGGGTCACAAGAAGTTATGAGCAATTTTAAGTTTTGCTAATATTTTATGATTCATTTTTAGCAAAGTGAAAATGGTGAAATGAGGCTCACTCAAATCTTAAATGATCACAATCTTTGGACAAAAACTACTTCTATGTTATTTAAATTGCTAGTATTGAATGCGACGCAACGATCTCATGGAGTTATACATTTTTGACATATAGCGTCTCGGGTCACAAAGAAGTTATGAGCAATTTTAAGTTTTGCTAATATTTTATGATTCATTTTTAGCAAAGTAAAAATGGTGAAATGAGGCTCACTCAAATCTTCAATGATCACAATCTTTGGACAAAAACTACTTCTATGTTATTTAAATGGCTAGTATTGAATGGGACGCAACGATCTAATGAAGTTATACATTTTTGACATAAAGCGTCTCGGGTCACAAAGAAGTTATGAGAAATTTTAAGTTTTGCTAATATTTTATGATTCATTTTTAGCAAAGTGAAAATGGTGAAATGAGGCTCACTCAAATCTTCAATGATCACAATCTTTGGACAAAAACTACTTCTATGTTATTTAAATTGCTAGAATTGAATGGGACGCAACGATCTAATAAAGTTATACATTTTTGACATATAGCGTCTCGGGTCACAAAGAAGTTATGAGCAATTTTAAGTTTTGCTAATATTTTATGATTCATTTTTAGCAAAGTGAAAATGGTGAAATGAGGCTCACTCAAATCTTCAATGATCACAATCTTTGGACAAAAACTACTTCTATGTTATTTAATTGCTAGTATTGAATGGGACGCAACGATCTCATGGAGTTATACATTTTTGACATAAAACGTCTCGGGTCACAAAGAAGTTATGAGCAATTTTAAGTTTTGCTAATATTTTATGATTCATTTTTAGCAAAGTGAAAATGGTGAAATGAGGCTCACTCAAATCTTCAATGATCACAATCTTTGGACAAAAACTACTTCTATGTTATTTAAATTGCTAGTATTGAATGGGACGCAACGATCTCATGGAGTTATACATTTTTGACATATAGCATCTCGGGTCACAAAGAAGTTATGAGCAATTTTAAGTTTTGCTAATATTTTATGATTCATTTTTAGCAAAGTGAAAATGGTGAAATGAGGCTCACTCAAATCTTCAATGATCACAATCTTTGGACAAAAACTACTTCTATGTTAATTATGCTAGTATTGAATGGGACGCAACGATCTCATGGAGTTATACATTTTTGACATATAACGTCTCGGGTCGCAAAGAAGTTATGAGCAATTTTAAGTTTTGCTAATATTTTATGATTCATTTTTAGCAAAGTGAAAATGGTGAAATGAGGCTCACTCAAATCTTCATTGATCACAATCTTTGGACAAAAACTACTTCTATGTTATTTAAATTGCTAGTATTGAATGGGACGCAACGATCTCATGGAGTTATACATTTTTGACATATAGCGTCTCGGGTCACAAAGAAGTTATGAGCAATTTTAAGTTTTGCTAATTTTTTATGATTCATTTTTAGCAAAGTGAAAATGGTGAAATGAGGCTCACTCAAATCTTCAATGATCACAATCTTTGGACAAAAACTACTTCTATGTTATTTAAATTGCCATTATTGAATGGGACGCAACGATCTCATGGAGTTATACATTTTTGACATATAGCGTCTCGGGTCACAAAGGAGTTATGAGCAATTTTAAGTTTTGCTAATATTTTATGATTCGTTTTTAGCAAAGTGAAAATGGTGAAATGAGGCTCACTCAAATCTTCAATGATGACAATCTTTGGACAAAAACTACTTCTATGTTATTTAAATTGCTAGTATTGAATGGGACGCAACGATGTCATGGAGTTATACATTTTTGACATATAGCGTCTCGGGTCACAAAGAAGTTATGAGCAATTTTAAGTTTTGCTAATATTTTATGATTCATTTTTAGCAAAGTGAAAATGCTGAAATGATGCTCACTCAAATCTTCAATGATCACAATCTTTGGACAAAAACTACTTCTATGATATTTAAATTGCTAGTATTGAATGGGACGCAACGATCTCAGGGAGTTATACATTTTTGACATATAGCGTCTCGGGTCACAAGAAGTTATGAGCAATTTTAAGTTTTGCTAATATTTTATGATTCATTTTTAGCAAAGTGAAAATGGTGAAATGAGGCTCACTCAAATCTTAAATGATCACAATCTTTGGACAAAAACTACTTCTATGTTATTTAAATTGCTAGTATTGAATGCGACGCAACGATCTCATGGAGTTATACATTTTTGACATATAGCGTCTCGGGTCACAAAGAAGTTATGAGCAATTTTAAGTTTTGCTAATATTTTATGATTCATTTTTAGCAAAGTGAAAATGGTGAAATGAGGCTCACTCAAATCTTCAATGATCACACAATCTTTTGACAAAAACTACTTCTATGTTATTTAAATTGCTAGTATTGAATGGGACGCAACTATCTCATGGAGTTATACATTTTTGACATATAGCGTCTCGGGTCACAAAGAAGTTATGAGCAATTTTAAGTTTTGCTAATTTATGATTCATTTTTAGCAAAGTGAAAATGGTGAAATGAGGCTCACTCAAATCTTCAATGATCACAATCTTTGGACAAAAACTACTTCTATGTTAATTAAATTGCTAGTATTGAATGGGACGCAACGATCTCATGGAGTTATGCATTTTTGACATATAGCGTCTCGGGCCACAAAGAAGTTATGAGCAATTTTAAGTTTTGCTAATATTTTATGATTCATTTTTAGCAAAGTGAAAATGGTGAAATGAGGCTCACTCAAATCTTCAATGATCACAATCTTTGGACAAAAACTACTTCTATGTAATATAAATTGCTAGTATTGAATGGGACGCAACGATCTCATGGAGTTATACATTATTGACATATAGCGTCTCGGTCACAAAGAAGTTATGAGCAATTTTAAGTTTTGCTAATATTTTATGATTCAATTTTAGCAAAGTGAAAATGGTGAAATGAGGCTCACTCAAATCTTCAATGATCACAATCTTTGGACAAAAACTACTTCTATGTTATTTAAATTGCTAGTATTGAATGGGACGCAACGATCTCATGGAGTTATACATTTTTGATATATAGCGTCTCGGGTCACAAAGAAGTTATGAGCAATTTTAAGTTTTGCTAATATTTTATGATTCATTTTTAGCAAAGTAAAAATGGTGAAATGAGGCTCACTCAAATCTTCAATGATCACAATCTTTGGACAAAAACTACTTCTATGTTATTTAAATTGCTAGTATTGAATGGGACGCAACGATCTCATGGAATTATACATTTTTGACATATAGCGTCTCGGGTCACAAAGAAGTTATGAGCAATTTTAAGTTTTGCTAATTTTTTATGATTCATTTTTAGCAAAGTGAAAATGGTGAAATGAGGCTCACTAAATCTTCAATGATCACAATCTTTTGACAAAAACTACTTCTATGTTATTTAAATTGCTAGTATTGAATGGGACGCAACTATCTCATGGAGTTATACATTTTTGACATATAGCGTCTCGGGTCACAAAGAAGTTATGAGCAATTTTAAGTTTGCTAATATTTTATGATTCATTTTTAGCAAAGTGAAAATGGTGAAATGAGGCTCACTCAAATCTTCAATGATCACAATCTTTGGACAAAAACTCTTCTTTGTTATTTTAATTGCTAGTATTGAATGGGACGCAACGATCTCATGGAGTTATACATTTTTGACATTAAGCGTCTCGGGTCACATAGAAGTTATGAGCAATTTTAAGTTTTGCTAATATTTTATGATTCATTTTTAGCAAA
This sequence comes from Oxytricha trifallax, assembly GCA_000711775.1. Classification (NCBI taxonomy): domain Eukaryota; phylum Ciliophora; class Spirotrichea; order Sporadotrichida; family Oxytrichidae; genus Oxytricha; species Oxytricha trifallax. Next base: position 20,710 of record ARYC01018497.1, read on the forward strand.
GTGAAAATGGTGAAATGAGGCTCAGCTCAAATCTTCAATGATCACAATCTTTTGACAAAAACTACTTCTATGTTATTTAAATTGCTAGTATTGAATGGGACGCAACTATCTCATGGAGTTATACATTTTTGACATATAGCGTCTCGGGTCACAAAGAAGTTATGAGCAATTTTAAGTTTTGCTAATATTTATGATTCATTTTTAGCAAAGTGAAAATGGTGAAATGAGGCTCACTCAAATCTTCAATGATCACAATCTTTGGACAAAAATTACTTCTATGTTATTTAAATTGCTAGTATTGAATGGGACGCAACGATCTCATGGAGTTATACATTTTTGACAAATAGCGTCTCGGGTCACAAAGAAGTTATGAGCAATTTTAAGTTTTGCTAATATTTTATGATTCAATTTTAGCAAAGTGAAAATGGTGAAATGAGGCTCACTCAAATCTTCAATGATCACAATCTTTGGACAAAAATTACTTCTATGTTATTTAAATTGCTAGTATTGAATGGGACGCAACGATCTCATGGAGTTATACATTTTGGACATATAGAGTCTCGGGTCACAAAGAAGTTATGAGCAATTTTAAGTTTTGCTAATATTTTATGATTCAATTTTAGCAAAGTGAAAATGGTGAAATGAGGCTCACTCAAATCTTCAATGATCACAATCTTTGGACAAAAATTACTTCTATGTTATTTAAATTGCTAGTATTGAATGGGACGCAACGATCTCATGGAGTTATACATTTTTGACATATAGCGTCTCGGGTCACAAAGAAGTTATGAGCAATTTTAAGGTTTGCTAATATTTTATGATTCATTTTTAGCAAAGTGAAAATGGTGAAATGAGGCTCACTCAAATCTTCAATGATCACAATCTTTTGACAAAAACTACTTCTATGTTATTTAAATTGCTAGTATTGAATGGGACGCAACTATCTCATGGAGTTATACATTTTTGACATATAGCGTCTCGGGTCACAAAGAAGTTATGAGCAATTTTAAGTTTTGCTAATATTTATGATTCATTTTTAGCAAAGTGAAAATGGTGAAATGAGGCTCACTCAAATCTTCAATGATCACAAATCTTTTGACAAAAACTACTTCTATGTTATTTAAATTGCTAGTATTGAATGGGACGCAACTATCTCATGGAGTTATACATTTTTGACATATAGCGTCTCGGGTCACAAAGAAGTTATGAGCAATTTTAAGTTTTGCTAATATTTATGATTCATTTTTAGCAAAGTGAAAATGGTGAAATGAGGCTCACTCAAATCTTCGGCCCCCCCAAACACCGCAAAAAATTTATCCGATTATTTTTTTTTCGTAATTACGTATTTATTTTTTTACGTAATTTTGAAAATCTGAAAATACGTAAAAATTAATTTTAACAAATTTATGATGTAAATTTTCATAATAATATATAATCTTAAAGTATTTAAATTTTATTATATTTTTGTGTGTTTTTTTAATAAAAATTCATAAATATTTATGGTTTAAACCATCAATTTTTTAATTTAAAAGTTTAAAAGATTATAAAATAAATATGTAATTATCAAATTAATTCAATCTAATGTTTATAAAAACATACTATATTAGAAGGAAATTAGTAATATTTTAAACTTCAATGAAATTGTCTTGACTTATTTTAACTAATTAATAAAAATAGATATCAAAATTTTAATTGTTTTATCGTCATATTTTGTAAATATAAGATTAATTTCGAAAATTGAGTATATTTTTTAACTTAACTAGACTGATGAAATAATAAATATTATTTTTTACAAATAATTATCAATTAATTAAAAGTGTAGTTAATCAAGATTTATATTTAACTTAAATAATTATTATAAATCAATATTTTCTATCAATACTTATTTAAAGTAAGTTAACTAATGATTAAGATTCATACAGAACAATTTTAAGATCCTAAATATATTAAGGTACTTATGAATACATTTTTACAAAATGATTTTCTTATGTATTTACTTAATTATGAGTTTTTAAGGCCTTGACTTTTCAAGGCTAGTGAAAATAAGAATAGAATTAAATAGATATTTAAGTTTATGTATCAGAATTATAACGTTAACTGACTTTGATTTATTGAAGGCTTAAATAATAGCTTTATATAAAAATATATTAGTATTTGAAAAATAAAAATACTCTAAATAAATTCGGAAACTAATAAGGAGAAAAAGTCTATGCATTAAATTTTATCTTAAATTTTTATACTTTAGTGCATAATAAATTAATTTTTTCAAAATACGGCAACTTTGATTATCTTTTCTTTTGTTAATAGTAGCTATGCTTATATTATTTATTAAATCTTGAATTATTTCAATAACAGAGATTTTAGGTATATTAATAACTATTTTTAATTAATTTGCAAATCTTTTATATTCTATCTCATGATTCATTACTTAAGAAAATCTAAGATATTTCATTTCGATCAACATTGCATTATATTTTTAAAATATATTATATCTAAAATATTTTATCTTTCAAGATTAGAGATTGAGATATGAATGGTATGTCAATAGCCATTATGCTATATATTTATTTTGAAAATAATTGATAAAATTTACAATTTGCAGAGTAGATATATATTTAAATTTCATACTTATCATTGTTAATAATGAATAGTCCTAAAAAATAATTTACAATTAATTATTATGAAAATTGACATCATAAATTTGTTTAAATTCATTTTTACGTATTTTCAAATTTT
>ARYC01018498.1:0-26631 GCA_000711775.1 Oxytricha trifallax
CTAATTATTTTATGATTCATTTTTAGCAAAGTGAAAATGCTGAAATTGAGGCTCACTCAAATCTTCAATGATCACAATCTTTGGACAAAAACTACTTCTATGTTATTTAAATTGCCATTATTGAATGGGACGCAACGATCTCATGGAGTTATACATTTTTGACATATAGCGTCTCGGGTCACAAAGGAGTTATGAGCAATTTTAAGTTTTGCTAATATTTTATGATTCGTTTTTAGCAAAGTGAAAATGGTGAAATGAGGCTCACTCAAATCTTCAATGATGACAATCTTTGGACAAAAACTACTTCTATGTTATTTAAATTGCTAGTATTGAATGGGACGCAACGATCTCATGGAATTATACATTTTTGACATATAGCGTCTCGGGTCACAAAGAAGTTATGAGCAATTTTAAGTTTTGCTAATATTTTATGATTCATTTTTAGCAAAGTAAAAATGGTGAAATGAGGCTCACTCAAATCTTCAATGATCACAATCTTTGGACAAAAACTACTTCTATGTTATTTAAATTAATAGTATTGAATGGGACGCAACGATCTCATGGAGTTATACATATTTGACATATAGCGTCTCGGGCCACAAAAAAGTTATGAGCAATTTTAAGTTTTGCTAATATTTTATGATTCATTTTTAGCAAAGTGAAAATGCTGAAATGAGGCTCACTCAAATCTTCAATGATCACAATCTTTGGACAAAAACTACTTCTATGTAATATAAATTGCTAGTATTCAATGGGACGCAACGATCTCATGGAGTTATACATTTTTGACATATAGCGTCTCGGGTCACAAAGAAGTTATGAGAAATTTTAAGTTTTGCTAATATTTTATGATTCATTTTTAGCAAAGTGAAAATGGTGAAATGAGGCTCACTCAAATATTCAATGATCACAATCTTTGGACAAAAACTACTTCTATGATATTTAAATTGCTAGTATTGAATGGGACGCAACGATCTAAGGAAGTTATACATTTTTGACATATAGCGTCTCGGGTCACAAGAAGTTATGAGCAATTTTAAGTTTTGCTAATATTTTATGATTCAATTTTAGCAAAGTGAAAATGGTGAAATGAGGCTCACTCAAATCTTAAATGATCACAATCTTTGGACAAAAACTACTTCTATGTTATTTAAATTGCTAGTATTGAATGCGACGCAACGATCTCATGGAGTTATACATTTTTGACATATAGCGTCTCGGGTCACAAAGAAGTTATGAGCAATTTTAAGTTTTGCTAATATTTTATGATTCATTTTTAGCAAAGTAAAAATGGTGAAATGAGGCTCACTCAAATCTTCAATGATCACAATCTTTGGACAAAAACTACTTCTATGTTATTTAAATTGCTAGTATTGAATGGGACGCAACGATCTCATGGAGTTATACATTTTTGACATATAACGTCTCGGGTCACAAAGAAGTTATGAGCAATTTTAAGTTTTGCTAATATTTTATGATTCAATTTTAGCAAAGTGAAAATGGTGAAATGAGGCTCACTCAAATCTTCAATGATCACAATCTTTGGACAAAAACTACTTCTATGTTATTTAAATTGCTAGTATTGAATGGGACGCAACGATCTCATGGAGTATACATTTTTGACATATAACGTCTCGGGTCACAAAGAAGTTATGAGCAATTTTAAGTTTTGCTAATATTTTATGATTCAATTTTAGCAAAGTGAAAATGGTGAAATGAGGCTCACTCAAATCTTCAATGATCACAATCTTTGGACAAAAACTACTTCTATGTTATTTAAATTGCTAGTATTGAATGGGACGCAACGATCTCATGGAGTTATACATCTTTGACATATAACGTCTCGGGTCACAAAGAAGTTATGAGCAATTTTAAGTTTTGCTAATATTTTATGATTCATTTTTAGCAAAGTGAAAATGGTGAAATGAGGCTCACTCAAATCTTCAATGATCACAATCTTTGAACAAAAACTACTTCTATGTTATTTAAATTGCTAGTATTGAATGGGACGCAACGATCTCATGGAGTTATACATTTTTGACATATAGCGTCTCGGGTCACAAAGAAGTTTGAACAATTTTAAGTTTTGCTAATAATTTTATGATTCATTTTTAGCAAAGTGAAAATGGTGAAATGAGGCTCACTCAAATCTTCAATGATCACAATCTTTGGACAAAAACTACTTCTATGTTAATTAAATTGCTAGTATTGAATGGGACGCAACGATCTCATGGAGTTATGCATTTTTGACATATAGCGTCTCGGGCCACAAAGAAGTTATGAGCAATTTTAAGTTTTGCTAATATTTTATGATTCATTTTTAGCAAAGTGAAAATGGTGAAATGAGGCTCACTCAAATCTTCAATGATCACAATCTTTCGACAAAAACTACTTCTATGTTATTTAAATTGCTAGAATTGAATGGGACGCAACGATCTCATAGAGTTATACATTTTTGACATATAGCGTCTCGGGTCACAAAGAAGTTATGAGCAATTTTAAGTTTTGCTAATATTTATGATTCAATTTTAGCAAAGTGAAAATGGTGAAATGAGGCTCACTCAAATCTTCAATGATCACAATCTTTGGACAAAAACTACTTCTATGTTATTTAAATTGCCAGTATTGAATGGGACGCAACGATCTCATGGAGTTATACATTTTTGACATATAGCGTCTCGGGTCAAAAAGAAGTTATGAGCAATTTTAAGTTTTGCTAATATTTTATGATTCAATTTTAGCAAAGTGAAAATGGTGAAATGAGGCTCACTCAAATCTTCAATGATCACAATCTTTGGACAAAAACTACTTCTATGTTATTTAAATTGCTAGTATTGAATGGGACGCAACGATCTCATGGAGTTATACATTTTTGACATATAGCGTCTCGGGTCACAAAGAAGTTATGAGCAATTTTAAGGTTTGCTAATATTTTATGATTCATTTTTAGCAAAGTAAAAATGGTGAAATGAGGCTCACTCAAATCTTCAATGATCACAATCTTTGGACAAAAACTACTTCTATGTTATTTAAATTGCTAGTATTGAATGGGACGCAACGATCTCATGGAATTATACATTTTTGACATATAGCGTCTCGGGTCACAAAGAAGTTATGAGAAATTTTAAGTTTTGCTAATATTTTATGATTCATTTTTAGCAAAGTGAAAATGGTGAAATGAGGCTCACTCAAATCTTCAATGATCACAATCTTTGGACAAAAACTACTTCTATGTTATTTAAATTGCTAGTATTGAATGGGACGCAACGATCTAATGAAGTTATACATTTTTGACATAAAGCGTCTCGGGTCACAAAGAAGTTATGAGCAATTTTAAGGTTTGCTAATATTTTATGATTCATTTTTAGCAAAGTGAAAATGGTGAAATGAGGCTCACTCAAATCTTCATGATCACAATCTTTGGACAAAAACTACTTCTATGATATTTAAATTGCTAGTATTGAATGGGACGCAACGATCTCAGGGAGTTATACATTTTTGACATATAGCGTCTCGGGTCACAAGAAGTTATGAGCAATTTTAAGTTTTGCTAATATTTATGATTCATTTTTAGCAAAGTGAAAATGGTGAAATGAGGCTCACTCAAATCTTAAATGATCACAATCTTTGGACAAAAACTACTTCTATGTTATTTAAATTGCTAGTATTGAATGCGACGCAACGATCTCATGGAATTATACATTTTTGACATATAGCGTCTCGGGTCACAAAGAAGTTATGAGCAATTTTAAGTTTTGCTAATATTTTATGATTCATTTTTAGCAAAGTGAAAATGGTGAAATGAGGCTCACTCAAATCTTCAATGATCACAATCTTTGGACAAAAACTACTTCTATGTTATTTAAATTAATAGTATTGAATGGGACGCAACGATCTCATGGAGTTATACATATTTGACATATAGCGTCTCGGGTCACAAAAAAGTTATGAGCAATTTTAAGTTTTGCTAATATTTTATGATTCATTTTTAGCAAGTAAAAATGGTGAAATGAGGCTCACTCAAATCTTCAATGATCACAATCTTTGGACAAAAACTACTTCTATGTTATTTAAATTGCTAGTATTGAATGGGACGCAACGATCTCATGGAATTATACATTTTTGACATAAAGCGTCTCGGGTCACAAAGAAGTTATGAGCAATTTTAAGTTTTGCTAATATTTTATGATTCATTTTTAGCAAAGTGAAAATGGTGAAATGAGGCTCACTCAAATCTTCAATGATCACAATCTTTGGACAAAAACTACTTCTATGATATTTAAATTGCCAGTATTGAATGGGACGCAACGATCTCAGGGAGTTATACATTTTTGACATATAGCGTCTCGGGTCACAAGAAGTTATGAGCAATTTTAAGTTTTGCTAATATTTTATGATTCATTTTTAGCAAAGTGAAAATGGTGAAATGAGGCTCACTCAAATCTTAAATGATCACAATCTTTGGACAAAAACTACTTCTATGTTATTTAAATTGCTAGTATTGAATGCGACGCAACGATCTCATGGAGTTATACATTTTTGACATAAAGCGTCTCGGGTCACAAAGAAGTTATGAGCAATTTTAAGTTTTGCTAATATTTTATGATTCACTTTTAGCAAAGTGAAAATGGTGAAATGAGGCTCACTCAAATCTTCAATGATCACAATCTTTGGACAAAAACTACTTCTATGTTATTTAAATTGCTAGAATTGAATGGGACGCAACGATCTCATAGAGTTATACATTTTTGACATATAGCGTCTCGGGTCACAAAGAAGTTATGAGCAATTTTAAGTTTTGCTAATATTTTATGATTCAATTTTAGCAAAGTGAAAATGGTGAAATGAGGCTCACTCAAATCTTCAATGATCACAATCTTTGGACAAAAACTACTTCTATGTTAATTAAATTGCTAGTATTGAATGGGACGCAACGATCTCATGGAGTTATACATTTTTGACATATAGCGTCTCGGGCCACAAAGAATTATGAGCAATTTTAAGTTTTGCTAATATTTTATGATTCATTTTTAGCAAAGTGAAAATGGTGAAATGAGGCTCACTCAAATTTCAATGATCACAATCTTTGGACAAAAACTACTTCTAAGTTATTTAAAATGCTAGTATTGAATGGGCGAACGATCTCAACAAGTTATACATTTTTGACATATAACGTCTCGGGTCCCAAAGAAGTAATGAGCAATTTTAAGTTTTGCTAATATTTATGATTCATTTTTAGCAAAGTGAAAATGGTGAAATGAGGCTCACTCAAATCTTCAATGATCACAATCTTTGGACAAAAACTACTTCTATGTTAATTAAATTGCTAGTATTGAATGGGACGCAACGATCTCATGGAGTTATACATTTTTGACATATAGCGTCTCGGGCCACAAAGAAGTTATGAGCAATTTTAAGTTTTGCTAATATTTTATGATTCAATTTTAGCAAAGTGAAAATGGTGAAATGAGGCTCACTCAAATCTTCAATGATCACAATCTTTGGACAAAAATTACTTCTATGTTATTTAAATTGCTAGTATTGAATGGGACGCAACGATCTCATGGAGTTATACATTTTTGACATATAGCGTCTCGGGTCACAAAGAAGTTATGAGAAATTTTAAGTTTTGCTAATATTTTATGATTCAATTTTAGCAAAGTGAAATGGTGAAATGAGGCTCACTCAAATCTTCAATGATCACAATCTTTGGACAAAAACTACTTCTATGTTATTTAAATTGCCAGTATTGAATGGGACGCAACGATCTAATGAAGTTATACATTTTTGACATATAGCGTCTCGGGTCACAAAGAAGTTATGAGCAATTTTAAGGTTTGCTAATATTTTATGATTCATTTTTAGCAAAGTGAAAATGGTGAAATGAGGCTCACTCAAATCTTCAATGATCACAATCTTTGGACAAAAACTACTTCTATGTTATTTAAATTGCTAGTATTGAATGGGACGCAACGATCTCATGGAATTATACATTTTTGACATATAGCGTCTCGGGCCACAAAGAAGTTATGAGCAATTTTAAGTTTTGCTAATATTTTATGATTCATTTTTAGCAAAGTGAAAATGGTGAAATGAGGCTCACTCAAATCTTCAATGATCACAATCTTTGGACAAAAACTACTTCTATGTTATTTAAATTGCTAGTATTGAATGGGACGCAACGATCTCATGGAGTTATACATTTTTGACATATAGCGTCTCGGGTCACAAAGAAGTTATGAGCAATTTTAAGTTTTGCTAATATTTATGATTCATTTTTAGCAAAGTAAAAATGGTGAAATGAGGCTCACTCAAATCTTCAATGATCACAATCTTTGGACAAAAACTACTTCTATGTTATTTAAATTGCTAGTATTGAATGGGACGCAACGATCTCATGGAGTTATACATTTTTGATATATAGCGTCTCGGGTCACAAAGAAGTTATGAGCAATTTTAAGTTTTGCTAATATTTTATGATTCATTTTTAGCAAAGTAAAAATGGTGAAATGAGGCTCACTCAAATCTTCAATGATCACAATCTTTGGACAAAAACTACTTCTATGTTATTTAAATTGCTAGTATTGAATGGGACGCAACTATCTCATGGAGTTATACATTTTTGACATATAGCGTCTCGGGTCACAAAGAAGTTATGAGCAATTTTAAGTTTTGCTAATATTTATGATTCATTTTTAGCAAAGTGAAAATGGTGAAATGAGGCTCACTCAAATCTTCAATGATCACAATCTTTGGCAAAAACTACTTCTATGTTATTTAAATTGCTAGTATTGAATGGGACGCAACGATCTCATGGAGTTATACATTTTTGACATATAGCGTCTCGGGTCACAAAGAAGTTATGAGCAATTTTAAGGTTTGCTAATATTTATGATTCATTTTTAGCAAAGTGAAAATGGTGAAATGAGGCTCACTCAAATCTTCAATGATCACAATCTTTGGACAAAAACTACTTCTATGTTATTTAAATTGCTAGTATTGAATGGGACGCAACGATCTCATGGAGTTATACATTTTTGACATATAGCGTCTCGGGTCACAAAGAAGTTATGAGCAATTTTAAGTTTTGCAATATTTTATGATTCATTTTTAGCAAAGTGAAAATGCTGAAATGAGCTCACTCAAATCTTCAATGATCACAATCTTTGGACAAAAACTACTTCTATGTTATTTAAATTGCCAGTATTGAATGGGACGCAACGATCTCATGGAGTTATACATTTTTGACATATAGCGTCTCGGGTCACAAAGAAGTTATGAGCAATTTTAAGTTTTGCTAATATTTATGATTCATTTTTAGCAAAGTGAAAATGGTGAAATGAGGCTCACTCAAATCTTCAATGATCACAATCTTTGGACAAAAACTACTTCTATGTTATTTAAATTGCTAGTATTGAATGGGACGCAACTATCTCATGGAGTTATACATTTTTGACATATAGCGTCTCGGGTCACAAAGAAGTTATGAGCAATTTTAAGTTTTGCTAATATTTATGATTCATTTTTAGCAAAGTGAAAATGGTGAAATGAGGCTCACTCAAATCTTCAATGATCAAATCTTTGGACAAAAACTACTTCTATGATATTTAAATTGCTAGTATTGAATGGGACGCAACGATCTCAGGGAGTTATACATTTTTGACATATAGCGTCTCGGGTCACAAGAAGTTATGAGCAATTTTAAGTTTTGCTAATATTTTATGATTCATTTTTAGCAAAGTAAAAATGGTGAAATGAGGCTCACTCAAATCTTAAATGATCACAATCTTTGGACAAAAACTACTTCTATGTTATTTAAATTGCTAGTATTGAATGCGACGCAACGATCTCATGGAGTTATACATTTTTGACATATAGCGTCTCGGGTCACAAAGAAGTTATGAGCAATTTTAAGTTTTGCTAATATTTTATGATTCATTTTTAGCAAAGTGAAAATGGAGAAATGAGGCTCACTCAAATCTTCAATGATCACAATCTTTGGACAAAAACTACTTCTATGTTATTTAAATTGCTAGTATTAAATGGGACAATCTCATGGAGTTATACATTTTTGACATATAACGTCTCGGGTCACAAGAAGTTATGAGCAATTTTAAGTTTTGCTAATATTTTATGATCAATTTTAGCAAAGTGAAAATGGTGAAATGAGGCTCACTCAAATATTCAATGATCACAATCTTTGGACAAAAACTACTTCTATGTTATTTAAATTGCTAGTATTGAATGGGACGCAACGATCTCATGGAGTTATACATTTTTGACATATAGCGTCTCGGGTCACAAAGAAGGTATGAGCAATTTTAAGTTTTGCTAATATATTTAATGATTCATTTTTAGCAAAGTGAAAATGGTGAAATGAGGCTCACTCAAATATTCAATGATCACAATCTTTGGACAAAAACTACTTCTATGTTATTTAAATTGCTAGTATTGAATGGGACGCAACGATCTCATGGAGTTATACATTTTTGATATATAGCGTCTCGGGTCACAAAGAAGTTATGAGCAATTTTAAGTTTTGCTAATATTTTATGATTCATTTTTAGCAAAGTAAAAATGGTGAAATGAGGCTCACTCAAATCTTCAATGATCACAATCTTTGGACAAAAACTACTTCTATGTTATTTAAATTGCTAGTATTGAATGGGACGCAACGATCTCATGGAATTATACATCTTTGACATATAGCGTCTCGGGTCACAAAGAAGTTATGAGCAATTTTAAGTTTTGCTAATATTTTATGATTCATTTTTAGCAAAGTGAAAATGCTGAAATGAGGCTCACTCAAATCTTCAATGATCACAATCTTTGGACAAAAACTACTTCTATGTAATATAAATTGCTAGTATTCAATGGGACGCAACGATCTCATGGAGTTATACATTATTGACATATAGCGTCTCGGGTCACAAAGAAGTTATGAGCAATTTTAAGTTTGCTAATATTTTATGATTCATTTTTAGCAAAGTGAAAATGGTGAAATGAGGCTCACTCAAATCTTCAATGATCACAATCTTTGGACAAAAACTACTTCTATGTTAATTAAATTGCTAGTATTGAATGGGACGCAACGATCTCATGGAGTTATACATTTTTGACATATAGCGTCTCGGGCCACAAAGAAGTTATGAGCAATTTTAAGTTTTGCTAATATTTTATGATTCATTTTTAGCAAAGTAAAAATGGTGAAATGAGGCTCACTCAAATCTTCAATGATCACAATCTTTGGACAAAAACTAATTCTATGTTATTTAAATTGCAAGTATTGAATGGGACGCAACGATCTCATGGAGTTATACATTTTTAACACATAGCGTCTCGGGTCACAAACAAGTTATGAGCAATTTTAAGTTTTGCTAATATTTTATGATTCATTTTTAGCAAAGTGAAAATGGTCAAATGAGGCTCACTCAAATCTTCAATGATCACAATCTTTGGACAAAAACTAATTCTATGTTATTTAAATTGCAAGTATTGAATGGGACGCAACGATCTCATGGAGTTATACATTTTTAACATATAGCGTCTCGGGTCAAAGAAGTTATGAGCAATTTTAAGTTTTGCTAATATTTTATGATTCATTTTTAGCAAAGTAAAAATGGTGAAATGAGGCTCACTCAAATATTCAATGATCACAATCTTTGGACAAAAACTACTTCTATGTTATTTAAATTGCTAGTATTGAATGGGACGCAACGATCTCATGGAGTTATACATTTTTGACATATAGCGTCTCGGGTCACAAAGAAGTTATGAGCAATTTTAAGTTTTGCTAATATTTATGATTCATTTTTAGCAAAGTAAAAATGGTGAAATGAGGCTCACTCAAATCTTCAATGATCACAATCTTTGACAAAAACTACTTCTATGTTATTTAAATTGCTAGTATTGAATGGGACGCAACGATCTCATGGAGTTATACATTTTTGACATATAGCGTCTCGGGTCACAAAGAAGTTATGAGCAATTTTAAGTTTTGCTAATATTTATGATTCATTTTTAGCAAAGTAAAAATGGTGAAATGAGGCTCACTCAAATCTTCAATGACCACAATCTTTGGACAAAAACTACTTCTATGTTATTTAAATTGCTAGTATTGAATGGGACGCAACTATCTCATGGAGTTATACATTTTTGACATATAGCGTCTCGGGTCACAAAGAAGTTATGAGCAATTTTAAGTTTTGCTAATATTTATGATTCATTTTTAGCAAAGTGAAAATGGTGAAATGAGGCTCACTCAAATCTTCAATGATCACAATCTTTGGACAAAAACTACTTCTATGTTATTTAAATTGCTAGTATTGAATGGGACGCAACGATCTCATGGAATTATACATTTTTGAAATAAAGCGTCTCGGGTCACAAAAAACAAATGAGCAATTTTAAGTTTTGCTAATATTTTATGATTCAATTTTAGCAAAGTGAAAATGGTGAAATGAGGCTCACTCAAATCTTCAATGATCACAATCTTTGGACAAAAACTACTTCTATGTTATTTAAATTGCTAGTATTGAATGGGACGCAACGATCTCATGGAGTTATACATTTTTGACATATAGCATCTCGGGTCACAAACAAGTTATGAGCAATTTTAAGTTTTGCTAATATTTTATGATTCATTTTTAGCAAAGTGAAAATGGTCAAATGAGGCTCACTCAAATCTTCAATGATCACAATCTTTGGACAAAAACTACTTCTATGTTATTTAAATTGCCAGTATTGAATGGGACGCAACGATCTCATGGAGTTATACATTTTTGACATATAACGTCTCGGGTCACAAAGAAGTTATGAGCAATTTTAAGTTTTGCTAATATTTTATGATTCATTTTTAGCAAAGTGAAAATGGTGAAATGAGGCTCACTCAAATCTTCAATGATCACAATCTTTGGACAAAAACTACTTCTATGTTATTTAAATTGCTAGTATTGAATGGGACGCAACGATCTCATGGAGTTATACATTTTTGACATAAAGCGTCTCGGGTCACAAAGAAGTTATGAGCAATTTTAAGTTTTGCTAATATTTTATGATTCATTTTTAGCAAAGTAAAAATGGTGAAATGAGGCTCACTCAAATCTTCAATGATCACAATCTTTGGACAAAAACTATTCTATGTTATTTAAATTAATAGTATTGAATGGGACGCAACGATCTCATGGAGTTATACATATTTGACATATAGCGTCTCGGGTCACAAAAAAGTTATGAGCAATTTTAAGTTTTGTAATATTTTATGATTCATTTTTAGCAAAGTAAAAATGCTGAAATGAGGCTCACTCAAATCTTCAATGATCACAATCTTTGGACAAAAACTACTTCTATGTTATTTAAATTGCTAGTATTGAATGGGACGCAACGATCTCATGGAGTTATACATTTTTGACATATAGCGTCTCGGGTCACAAAGAAGTTATGAGCAATTTTAAGTTTTGCTAATATTTTATGATTCAATTTTAGCAAAGTAAAAATGGTGAAATGAGGCTCACTCAAATCTTCAATGATCACAATCTTTGGACAAAAACTACTTCTATGTTATTTAAATTGCCAGTATTGAATGGGACGCAACGATCTCATGGAGTTATACATTTTTGACATATAGCGTCTCGGGCCACAAAGAAGTTATGAGCAATTTTAAGTTTTGCTAATATTTTATGATTCATTTTTAGCAAAGTGAAAATGGTGAAATGAGGCTCACTCAAATCTTCGCCCCCCCAAAAAAGCGCAAAAAAATTTATCGGATTATTTTTTTTTCGTAATTACGTATTTAATTTTTTACGTAATTTTAAAAATCTGAAAATACGTAAAAATGAATTTAAAAAATTTATGATGTCAATTTTCATAATAATATATAATCTTAAAGTATTTAATTTTTATTATATTTTTGTGTGTTTTTTTAATATAAATTCATAAATATTTATGGTCTAAACCATCAATTTTTTAATTTAAATAGTTTAAAAGATTATAAAACAAATATGCAATTATCAAATTAATTCAATCCAAGGATGTAAATTATGTAAATTTATGTATAAAAACATACTATATTAGAAGGAAATTAGTAATATTTTAAACTTTAATGAAATTGTCTTGACTTATTTAAACTAATTAATAAAAAAAGATATCAAAATTTTAATTGTTTTATCGTCATATTTTTTTAAATTAAAACTTAAGATTTATTTCGAAAATAGAGTATATTTTTCAACTTAACTAGATTGATGAAATAATAAATATTATTTTTTACAAATAATTATCAATTAATTAAAAGTGTAGCTAATCAAGATTTATATTTAACTTAAATAATTATTATAAATCAATATTTTCTATCAATACTTATTTAAAGTAAGTTAACTAATGATTAAGATTCATACAGAACAATTTTAAGATCCTAAATATATTAAGGTACTTATGAATACATTTTTACAAAATGAAATGATTTTCTTATGTATTTACTTAATTATGAGTTTCGAAGGCCTTGACTTTTCAAGGCTAGTGAAAATTAGAATAGAATTAAATAGATATTTAAGTTTATGTATCAGAATTATAACGTTAACTGACTTTGATTTATTGAAGGCTTAAATAATAGCTTTATATAAAAATATATTAGTATTTTAAAAATAAAAATACTCTAAATTAATTCAGAAACTAATAAGGAGAATAAGTCTATGCATTAAATTTTATCTTAAATTTTTATACTTTAGTGCATAATAAATTCATTTTTTTTCAAAATACGGCAACTTTGATTATCTTTTCTTTTGTTAATTTAATATATTAGTAGTTATGCTTATATTATTTATTAAATCTTGAATTATATTAATAACAGAGATTTTAGGTATATTAATAACTATTTTTAATTAATTTGCAAATCTTTAATATTCTATCTCATGATTAATTACTTAAGAAAATCTAAGATATTTCATTTCGATCAACATTGCCATTATATTTGTAAATATATTATATCTAAAATATTTTATCTTTCAAGATTAGAGATTGAGATATGAATGGTATGTCAATAGCCATTATGCTATATATTTATTTTGAAAATAATTGATAAAATTTACAATTTGCAGAGTAGATATATATTTAAATTTCATACTTATCATTGTTAATAATGAATAGTCCTAAAAAATAATTTACAATTAATTATTATGAAAATTGACATCATAAATTTGTTTAAATTCATTTTTACGTATTTTCAAATTTTTAAAATTACGTAAAAAAATAAATACGTAATTACGAAAAAAAAATAATCGGATAATTTTATTGCGTGTTTTTGCGCACGCAAATCTTCAATGATCACAATCTTTGGACAAAAACTACTTCTATGATATTTAAATTGCTAGTATTGAATGGGACGCAACGATCTCAGGGAGTTATACATTTTTGACATATAGCGTCTCGGGTCACAAGAAGTTATGAGCAATTTTAAGTTTTGCTAATATTTTATGATTCATTTTTAGCAAAGTAAAAATGGTGAAATGAGGCTCACTCAAATCTTAAATGATCACAATCTTTGGACAAAAACTACTTCTATGTTATTTAAATTGCTAGTATTGAATGCGACGCAACGATCTCATGGAGTTATACATTTTTGACATATAGCGTCTCGGGTCACAAAGAAGTTATGAGCAATTTTAAGTTTTGCTAATATTTTATGATTCATTTTTAGCAAAGTAAAAATGGTGAAATGAGGCTCACTCAAATCTTCAATGATCACAATTCTTTGGACAAAAACTACTACTATGTTATTTAAATTGCTAGCATTGAATGGGACGCAACGATCTCATGGAGTTATACATTTTTGATATATAGCGTCTCGGGTCACAAAGAAGTTATGAGCAATTTTAAGTTTTGCTAATATTTTATGATTCATTTTTAGCAAAGTAAAAATGGTGAAATGAGGCTCACTCAAATCTTCAATGATCACAATCTTTGGACAAAAACTACTTCTATGTTATTTAAATTGCTAGTATTGAATGGGACGCAACGATCTCATGGAGTTATACATTTTTGACATATAGCGTCTCGGGTCACAAAGAAGTTATGAGCAATTTTAAGTTTTGCAAATATTTATGATTCATTTTTAGCAAAGTGAAAATGGTGAAATGAGGCTCACTCAAATCTTCAATGATCACAATCTTTGGACAAAAACTACTTCTAAGTTATTTAAATTGCTAGAATTGAATGGGACGCAACGATCTCATAGAGTTATACATTTTTGACATATAGCATCTCGGGTCACAAAGAAGTTATGAGCAATTTTAAGTTTTGCTAATATTTTATGATTCATTTTTAGCAAAGTGAAAATGGTGAAATGAGGCTCACTCAAATCTTCAATGATCACAATCTTTGGACAAAAACTAATTCTATGTTATTTAAATTGCAAGTATTGAATGGGACGCAACGATCTCATGGAGTTATACATTTTTAACATATAGCGTCTCGGGTCACAAAGAAGTTATGAGAAATTTTAAGTTTTGCTAATATTTTATGATTCATTTTTAGCAAAGTGAAAATGGTGAAATGAGGCTCACTCAAATCTTCAATGATCACAATCTTTGGACAAAAACTACTTCTATGTTATTTAAATTGCTAGTATTGAATGGGACGCAACGATCTAATGAAGTTATACATTTTTGACATATAGCGTCTCGGGTCACAAAGAAGTTATGAGCAATTTTAAGTTTTGCTAATATTTTATGATTCAATTTTAGCAAAGTAAAAATGGTGAAATGAGGCTCACTCAAATCTTCAATGATCACAATCTTTGGACAAAAACTACTTCTATGTTATTTAAATTGCTAGTATTGAATGGGACGCAACGATCTCATGGAGTTATACATTTTTGACATATAGCATCTCGGGTCACAAAGAAGTTATGAGCAATTTTAAGTTTTGCTAATATTTTATGATTCAATTTTAGCAAAGTGAAAATGCTGAAATGAGGCTCACTCAAATCTTCAATGATCACAATCTTTGGACAAAAACTACTTCTATGTTATTTAAATTGCTAGTATTGAATGGGACGCAACGATCTCATGGAGTTATACATTTTTGACATATAGCGTCTCGGGTCACAAAGAAGTTATGAGCAATTTTAAGTTTTGCAAATATTTTATGATTCATTTTTAGCAAAGTGAAAATGCTGAAATGAGGCTCACTCAAATCTTCAATCAATCTTTGGACAAAAACTACTTCTATGTTATTTAAATTGCTAGTATTGAATGGGACGCAACGATCTCATGGAGTTATACATTTTTGACATATAGCGTCTCGGGTCACAAAGAAGTTATGAGAAATTTTAAGTTTTGCTAATATTTTATGATTCATTTTTAGCAAAGTAAAAATGGTGAAATGAGGCTCACTCAAATCTTCAATGATCACAATCTTTGGACAAAAACTACTTCTATGTTATTTAAATTGCTAGTATTGAATGGGACGCAACGATCTAATGAAGTTATACATTTTTAACATATAGCGTCTCGGGTCACAAAGAAGTTATGAGCAATTTTAAGTTTTGCTAATATTTATGATTCATTTTTAGCAAAGTGAAAATGCTGAAATGAGGCTCACTCAAATCTTCAATGATCACAATCTTTGGACAAAACTACTTCTATGTTATTTAAATTGCTAGAATTGAATGGGACGCAACGATCTCATGGAGTTATACATTTTTGAAATAAAGCGTCTCGGGTCACAAAAAACAAATGAGCAATTTTAAGGTTTGCTAATATTTTATGATTCATTTTTAGCAAAGTGAAAATGGTGAAATGAGGCTCACTCAAATCTTCAATGATCACAATCTTTGGACAAAAACTACTTCTATGTTATTTAAATTGCTAGTATTGAATGGGACGCAACGATCTCATGGAGTTATACATTTTTGACACATAGCGTCACGGGTCACAAAGAAGTTATGAGCAATTTTAAGTTTTGCTAATATTTTATGATTCATTTTTAGCAAAGTAAAAATGGTGAAATGAGGCTCACTCAAATCTTCAATGATCACAATCTTTGGACAAAAACTACTTCTATGATATTTAAATTGCTAGTATTGAATGGGACGCAACGATCTCAGGGAGTTATACATTTTTGACATATAGCGTCTCGGGTCACAAGAAGTTATGAGCAATTTTAAGTTTTGCTAATATTTTATGATTCATTTTTAGCAAAGTGAAAATGGTGAAATGAGGCTCACTCAAATCTTAAATGATCACAATCTTTGGACAAAAACTACTTCTATGTTATTTAAATTGCTAGTATTGAATGCGACGCAACGATCTCATGGAGTTATACATTTTTGACATATAGCGTCTCGGGTCACAAAGAAGTTATGAGCAATTTTAAGTTTTGCTAATATTTTATGATTCATTTTTAGCAAAGTAAAAATGGTGAAATGAGGCTCACTCAAATCTTCAATGATCACAATCTTTGGACAAAACATACTTCTATGTTATTTAAATTGCTAGTATTGAATGGGACGCAACGATCTCATGGAGTTATACATTTTTGATATATAGCGTCTCGGGTCACAAAGAAGTTATGAGCAATTTTAAGTTTTGCTAATATTTTATGATTCATTTTTAGCAAAGTAAAAATGGTGAAATGAGGCTCACTCAAATCTTCAATGATCACAATCTTTGGACAAAAACTACTTCTATGTTATTTAAATTGCTAGTATTGGATGGGACGCAACGATCTCATGGAGTTATACATTTTTGACATATAGCGTCTCGGGTCACAAAGAAGTTATGAGCAATTTTAAGTTTTGCAAATATTTTATGATTCATTTTTAGCAAAGTGAAAATGCTGAAATGAGGCTCATTCAAATCTTCAATGATCACAATCTTTGGACAAAAACTACTTCTATGTTATTTAAATTGCTAGTATTGAATGGGACGCAACGATCTCATGGAGTTATACATTTTTGACACATAGCGTCTCGGGTCACAAACAAGTTATGAGCAATTTTAAGTTTTGCTAATATTTTATGATTCATTTTTAGCAAAGTGAAAATGGTCAAATGAGGCTCACTCAAATCTTCAATGATCACAATCTTTGGACAAAAACTACTTCTATGTTATTTAAATTGCTAGTATTGAATGGGACGCAACGATCTCATGGAGTTTTTTTATTTTTGACATATAGCGTCTCGGGTCACAAAGAATATTTGAGCAATTTTAAGTTTTGCTAATATTTTATGATTCATTTTTAGCAAAGTGAAAATGGTGAAATGAGGCTCACTCAAATCTTCAATGATCATAATCTTTGGACAAAAACTACTTCTATGTTATTTAAATGCTAGTATTGAATGGGACGCAACGATCTCATGGAGTTATACATTTTTGACACATAGCGTCTCGGGTCACAAACAAGTTATGAGCAATTTTAAGTTTTGCTAATATTTTATGATTCATTTTTAGCAAAGTGAAAATGCTGAAATGAGGCTCATTCAAATCTTCAATGATCACAATCTTTGGACAAAAACTACTTCTATGTTATTTAAATTGCTAGTATTCAATGGGACGCAACGATCTCATGGAGTTATACATTTTTGGCATATAGCGTCTCGGGTCACAAAGAAGTTATGAGCAATTTTAAGTTTTGCTAGTATTTTATGATTCATTTTTAGCAAAGTGAAAATGGTGAAATGAGGCTCACTCAAATATTCAATGTTCACAATCTTTGGACAAAAACTACTTCTATGATATTTAAATTGCTAGTATTGAATGGGACGCAACGATCTCAGGGAGTTATACATTTTTGACATATAGCGTCTCGGGTCACAAGAAGTTATGAGCAATTTTAAGTTTTGCTAATATTTTATGATTCATTTTTAGCAAAGTGAAAATGGTGAAATGAGGCTCACTCAAATCTTAAATGATCACAATCTTTGGACAAAAACTACTTCTATGTTATTTAAATTGCTAGTATTGAATGCGACGCAACGATCTCATGGAGTTATACATTTTTGACATATAGCGTCTCGGGTCACAAAGAAGTTATGAGCAATTTTAAGTTTTGCTAATATTTTATGATTCATTTTTAGCAAAGTAAAAATGGTGAAATGAGGCTCACTCAAATCTTCAATGATCACAATCTTTGGACAAAAACTACTTCTATGTTATTTAAATTGCTAGTATTGAATGGGACGCAACGATCTCATGGAATTATACATTTTTGACATATAGCGTCTCGGGTCACAAAGAAGTTATGAGCAATTTTAAGTTTTGCTAATTTTATGATTCATTTTTAGCAAAGTGAAAATGGTGAAATGAGGCTCACTCAAATCTTCAATGATCACAATCTTTGGACAAAAACTACTTCTATGTAATTTAAATTGCTAGTATTGAATGGGACGCAACGATCTCATGGAGTTATACATTTTTGACATATAGCGTCTCGGGTCACAAAGAAGTTATGAGAAATTTTAAGTTTTGCTAATATTTTATGATTCATTTTTAGCAAAGTGAAAATGGTGAAATGAGGCTCACTCAAATCTTCAATGATCACAATCTTTGGACAAAAACTACTTCTATGTTATTTAAATTGCTAGTATTGAATGGGACGCAACGATCTCATGGAGTTATACATTTTTGATATATAGCGTCTCGGGTCACAAAGAAGTTATGAGCAATTTTAAGTTTTGCTAATATTTTATGATTCATTTTTAGCAAAGTAAAAATGGTGAAATGAGGCTCACTCAAATCTTCAATGATCACAATCTTTGGACAAAAACTACTTCTATGTTATTTAAATTGCTAGTATTGAATGTGACGCAACGATCTCATGGAGTTATACATTTTTGACATAAAGCGTCTCGGGTCACAAAGAAGTTATGAGCAATTTTAAGTTTTGCTAATATTTTATGATTCATTTTTAGCAAAGTGAAAATGGTGAAATGAGGCTCACTCAAATCTTCAATGATCACAATCTTTGGACAAAAACTAATTCTATGTTATTTAAATTGCAAGTATTGAATGGGACGCAACGATCTCATGGAGTTATACATTTTTAACATATAGCTTCTCGGGTCACAAAGAAGTTATGAGCAATTTTAAGTTTTGCTAATATTTTATGATTCATTTTTAGCAAAGTGAAAATGGTGAAATGAGGCTCACTCAAATCTTCAATGATCACAATCTTTGGACAAAAATTACTTCTATGTTATTTAAATTGCTAGTATTGAATGGGACGCAACGATCTCATGGAGTTATACATTTTTGACATATTAGCGTCTCGGGTCACAAAGAAGTTATGAGCAATTTTAAGTTTTGCTAATATTTTATGATTCAATTTTAGCAAAGTGAAAATGGTGAAATGAGGCTCACTCAAATCTTCAATGATCACAATCTTTGGACAAAAATTACTTCTATGTTTTAAATTGCTAGTATTGAATGGGACGCAACGATCTCATGGAGTTATACATTTTTGACATATAACGTCTCGGGTCGCAAAGAAGTTATGAGCAATTTTAAGTTTTGCTAATATTTTATGATTCATTTTTAGCAAAGTGAAAAATGGTGAAATGAGGCTCACTCAAATCTTCAATGATCACAATCTTTGGACAAAAACTACTTCTATGTTATTTAAATTGCCATTATTGAATGGGACGCAACGATCTCATGGAGTTATACATTTTTGACATATAGCGTCTCGGGTCACAAAGGAGTTATGAGCAATTTTAAGTTTTGCTAATATTTTATGATTCGTTTTTAGCAAAGTGAAAATGGTGAAATGAGGCTCACTCAAATCTTCAATGATGACAATCTTTGGACAAAAACTACTTCTATGTTATTTAAATTGCTAGTATTGAATGGGACGCAACGATCTCATGGAGTTATACATTTTTGATATATAGCGTCTCGGGTCACAAAGAAGTTATGAGCAATTTTAAGTTTTGCTAATATTTTATGATTCATTTTTAGCAAAGTAAAAATGGTGAAATGAGGCTCACTCAAATCTTCAATGATCACAATCTTTGGACAAAAACTACTTCTATGTTATTTAAATTGCTAGTATTGAATGGGACGCAACGATCTCATGGAGTTATACATTTTTGACACATAGCGTCTCGGGTCACAAACAAGTTATGAGCAATTTTAAGTTTTGCTAATATTTTATGATTCATTTTTAGCAAAGTGAAAATGGTGAAATGAGGCTCACTCAAATCTTCAATGATCACAATCTTTGGACAAAAACTACTTCTATGTTATTTTAATTGCTGGTATTGAATGGGACGCAACGATCTCATGGAGTTATACATTTTTGACATAAAGCGTCTCGGGTCACAAAGAAGTTTTGAGCAATTTTAAGTTTTGCTAATATTTTATGATTCATTTTTAGCAAAGTGAAAATGGTGAAATGAGGCTCACTCAAATCTTCAATGATCACAATCTTTGGACAAAAAACTACTTCTATGTTATTTAAATTGCTAGTATTGAATGGGACGCAACGATCTCATGGAGTTATACATTTTTGAAATAAAGCGTCTCGGGTCACAAAAAACAAATGAGCAATTTTAAGTTTTGCTAATATTTTATGATTCATTTTTAGCAAAGTGAAAATGGTGAATTGAGGCTCACTCAAATCTTCAATGATCACAATCTTTGGACAAAAACTACTTCTATGTTATTTAAATTGCTAGTATTGAATGGGACGCAACGATCTCATGGAGTTATACATTTTTGATATATAGCGTCTCGGGTCACAAAGAAGTTATGAGCAATTTTAAGTTTTGCTAATATTTTATGATTCATTTTTAGCAAAGTAAAAATGGTGAAATGAGGCTCACTCAAATCTTCAATGATCACAAGTCTTTGGACAAAAAACTACCTTCTATGTTATTTAAATTGCTAGTAATTGAATGGGACGCAACGATCTCATGGAGTTATACATTTTTGATATATAGCGTCTCGGGTCACAAAGAAGTTATGAGCAATTTTAAGTTTTGCTAATATTTTATGATTCATTTTTAGCAAAGTAAAAATGGTGAAATGAGGCTCACTCAAATCTTCAATGATCACAATCTTTGGACAAAAACTACTTCTATGTTATTTAAATTGCTAGTATTGAATGGGACGCAACGATCTCATGGAGTTATACATTTTTGACATATAGCGTCTCGGGTCACAAAGAAGTTATGAGCAATTTTAAGTTTTGCAAATATTTTATGATATTTTTAGCAAAGTGAAAATGGTGAAATGAGGCTCACTCAAATCTTCAATGATCACAATCTTTGGACAAAAACTACTTCTATGATATTTAAATTGCTAGTATTGAATGGGACGCAACGATCTCAGGGAGTTATACATTTTTGACATATAGCGTCTCGGGTCACAAGAAGTTATGAGCAATTTTAAGTTTTGCTAATATTTTATGATTCATTTTTAGCAAAGTGAAAATGGTGAAATGAGGCTCACTCAAATCTTAAATGATCACAATCTTTGGACAAAAACTACTTCTATGTTATTTAAATTGCTAGTATTGAATGCGACGCAACGATCTCATGGAGTTATACATTTTTGACATATAGCGTCTCGGGTCACAAAGAAGTTATGAGCAATTTTAAGTTTTGCTAATATTTTATGATTCATTTTTAGCAAAGTGAAAATGGTCAAATGAGGCTCACTCAAATCTTCAATGATCACAATCTTTGGACAAAAACTACTTCTATGTTATTTAAATTGCTAGTATTGAATGGGACGCAACGATCTCATGGAGTTATACATTTTTGACACATAGCGTCTCGGGTCACAAACAAGTTATGAGCAATTTTAAGTTTTGCTAATATTTTATGATTCATTTTTAGCAAAGTGAAAATGGTCAAATGAGGCTCACTCAAATCTTCAATGATCACAATCTTTGGACAAAAACTACTTCTATGTTATTTAAATTGCTAGTATTCAATGGGACGCAACGATCTCATGGAGTTATACATTTTTGGCATATAGCGTCTCGGGTCACAAAGAAGTTATGAGCAATTTTTAAGTTTTGCTAATATTTTATGATTCATTTTTAGCAAAGTGAAAATGCTGAAATGAGGCTCACTTAAATCTTCAATGATCACAATCTTTGGACAAAAACTACTTCTATGTTATTTAAATTGCTAGTATTGGATGGGACGCAACGATCTCATGGAGTTATACATTTTTGACATATAGCGTCTCGGGTCACAAAGAAGTTATGAGCAATTTTAAGTTTTGCAAATATTTTATGATTCATTTTTAGCAAAGTGAAAATGGTGAAATGAGGCTCACTCAAATCTTCAATGATCATAATCTTTGGACAAAAACTACTTCTATGTTATTTAAATTGCTAGTATTGAATGGGACGCAACGATCTCATGGAGTTATACATTTTTGACATATAGCGTCTCGGGTCACAAAGAAGTTATGAGAAATTTTAAGTTTTGCTAATATTTTATGATTCATTTTTAGCAAAGTGAAAATGGTGAAATGAGGCTCACTCAAATCTTCAATGATCACAATCTTTGGACAAAAACTACTTCTATGTTATTTAAATTGCTAGTATTGAATGGGACGCAACGATCTCATGGAGTTATACATTTTTGACATATAGCGTCTCGGGTCACAAAGAAGTTATGAGAAATTTTAAGTTTTGCTAATATTTTATGATTCATTTTTAGCAAAGTGAAAATGGTGAAATGAGGCTCACTCAAATCTTCAATGATCACAATCTTTGGACAAAAACTACTTCTATGTTATTTAAATTGCTAGTATTGAATGGGACGCAACGATCTAATGAAGTTATACATTTTTGACATATAGCATCTCGGGTCACAAAGAAGTT
Source organism: Oxytricha trifallax (assembly GCA_000711775.1). Classification (NCBI taxonomy): domain Eukaryota; phylum Ciliophora; class Spirotrichea; order Sporadotrichida; family Oxytrichidae; genus Oxytricha; species Oxytricha trifallax. The sequence continues at coordinate 22,834 of ARYC01018498.1, forward strand.
ATGAGCAATTTTAAGTTTTGCTAATTTTATGATTCATTTTTAGCAAAGTGAAAATGGTGAAATGAGGCTCACTCAAATCTTCAATGATCACAATCTTTGGACAAAAACTACTTCTATGTTAATTAAATTGCTAGTATTGAATGGGACGCAACGATCTCATGGAGTTATGCATTTTTGACATATAGCGTCTCGGGCCACAAAGAAGTTATGAGCAATTTTAAGTTTTGCTAATATTTTATGATTCATTTTTAGCAAAGTGAAAATGGTGAAATGAGGCTCACTCAAATCTTCAATGAATCACCAATCTTTTGACAAAAACTACTTCTATGTTATTTAAATTGCTAGTATTGAATGGGACGCAACTATCTCATGGAGTTATACATTTTTGACATATAGCGTCTCGGGTCACAAAGAAGTTATGAGCAATTTTAAGTTTTGCTAATATTTATGATTCATTTTTAGCAAAGTGAAAATGGTGAAATGAGGCTCACTCAAATCTTCAATGATCACAATCTTTGGACAAAAACTACTTCTATGTAATATAAATTGCTAGTATTGAATGGGACGCAACGATCTCATGGAGTTATACATTTTGACATATAGCGTCTCGGGTCACAAAGAAGTTATGAGCAATTTTAAGTTTTGCTAATATTTTATGATTCAATTTTAGCAAAGTGAAAATGGTGAAATGAGGCTCACTCAAATCTTCAATGATCACAATCTTTGGACAAAAATTACTTCTATGTTATTTAAATTGCTAGTATTGAATGGGACGCAACGATCTCATGGAGTTATACATTTTTGACATATAGCGTCTCGGGTCACAAAGAAGTTATGAGCAATTTTAAGGTTTGCTAATATTTTATGATTCATTTTTAGCAAAGTGAAAATGGTGAAATGAGGCTCACTCAAATCTTCAATGATCATAATCTTTGGACAAAAACTACTTCTATGTTATTTAAATTGCTAGTATTGAATGGGACGCAACGATCTCATAGAGTTATACATTTTTGACATATAGCGTCTCGGGTCACAAAGAAGTTATGAGCAATTTTAAGTTTTGCTAATATTTTATGATTCATTTTTAGCAAAGTGAAAATAGTGAAATGAGGCTCACTCAAATCTTCAATGATCACAATCTTTGGACAAAAACTGCTTCTATGTTATTTAAATTGCTAGTATTGAATAAGACGCAACGATCTCATGGAGTTATAATTTTTGACATATAGCGTCTCGGGACACAAAGAAGTTATGAGCAATTTTAAGTTTTGCTAATATTTTATGATTCATTTTAAGCAAAGTGAAAATGGTGAAATGAGGCTCATTCAAATCTTCAATGATCACAATCTTTGGACAAAAACTACTTCTATGTTATTTAAATTGCTAGTATTCAATGGGACGCAACGATCTCATGGAGTTATACATTTTTGACATATAGCGTCTCGGGTCACAAAGAAGTTATGAGCAATTTTAAGTTTTGCTAATATTTTATGATTCAATTTTAGCAAAGTGAAAATGGTGAAATGAGGCTCACTCAAATCTTCAATGATCACAATCTTTGGACAAAAATTACTTCTATGTTATTTAAATTGCTAGTATTGAATGGGACGCAACGATCTCATGGAGTTATACATTTTTGACATATAGCGTCTCGGGTCACAAAGAAGTTATGAGCAATTTTAAGTTTTGCTAATATTTTATGATTCAATTTTAGCAAAGTGAAAATGGTGAAATGAGGCTCACTCAAATCTTCAATGATCACAATCTTTGGACAAAAATTACTTCTATGTTATTTAAATTGCTAGTATTGAATGGGACGCAACGATCTCATGGAGTTATACATTTTTGACATATAGCGTCTCGGGTCACAAAGAAGTTATGAGCAATTTTAAGTTTTGCTAATATTTTATGATTCATTTTTAGCAAAGTGAAAATGCTGAAATGAGGCTCACTTAAATCTTCAATGATCACAATCTTTGGACAAAAACTACTTCTATGTTATTTAAATTGCTAGTATTGGATGGGACGCAACGATCTCATGGAGTTATACATTTTTGACATATAGCGTCTCGGGTCACAAAGAAGTTATGAGCAATTTTAAGTTTTGCAAATATTTTATGATTCATTTTTAGCAAAGTGAAAATGGTGAAATGAGGCTCACTCAAATCTTCAATGATCACAATCTTTGGACAAAAACTACTTCTAAGTTATTTAAATTGCTAGTATTGAATGGGACGCAACGATCTCATGGAGTTATACATTTTTGACATATAGCATCTCGGGTCACAAAGAAGTTATGAGCAATTTTAAGTTTTGCTAATATTTTATGATTCATTTTTAGCAAAGTGAAAATGGTGAAATGAGGCTCACTCAAATCTTCAATGATCACAATCTTTTGACAAAAACTACTTCTATGTTATTTAAATTGCTAGTATTGAATGGGACGCAACTATCTCATGGAGTTATACATTTTTGACATATAGCGTCTCGGGTCACAAAGAAGTTATGAGCAATTTTAAGTTTTGCTAATATTTATGATTCATTTTTAGCAAAGTGAAAATGGTGAAATGAGGCTCACTCAAATCTTCAATGATCACAATCTTTGGACAAAAACTACTTCTATGTTATAAAAATTGCTAGTATTGAATGGGACGCAACGATCTCACGGAGTTATACATTTTTGACATATAGCGTCTCGGGTCACAAAGAAGTTATGAGCAATTTTAAGTTTTGCTAATATTTTATGATTCAATTTTAGCAAAGTGAAAATGGTGAAATGAGGCTCACTCAAATCTTCAATGATCACAATCTTTGGACAAAAATTACTTCTATGTTATTTAAATTGCTAGTATTGAATGGGACGCAACGATCTCATGGAGTTATACATTTTGGACATATAGCGTCTCGGGTCACAAAGAAGTTATGAGCAATTTTAAGTTTTGCTAATATTTTATGATTCAATTTTAGCAAAGTGAAAATGGTGAAATGAGGCTCACTCAAATCTTCAATGATCACAATCTTTTGACAAAAACTACTTCTATGTTATTTAAATTGCTAGTATTGAATGGGACGCAACTATCTCATGGAGTTATACATTTTTGACATATAGCGTCTCGGGTCACAAAGAAGTTATGAGCAATTTTAAGTTTTGCTAATATTTATGATTCATTTTTAGCAAAGTGAAAATGGTGAAATGAGGCTCACTCAAATCTTCAATGATCACAATCTTTGGACAAAAACTACTTCTATGTTATTTAAATTGCTAGTATTGAATGGGACGCAACGATCTCATGGAGTTATACATTTTTGATATATAGCGTCTCGGGTCACAAAGAAGTTATGAGCAATTTTAAGTTTTGCTAATATTTTATGATTCATTTTTAGCAAAGTAAAAATGGTGAAATGAGGCTCACTCAAATCTTCAATGATCACAATCTTTGGACAAAAACTACTTCTATGTTATTTAAATTGCTAGTATTGAATGGGACGCAACGATCTCATGGAGTTATACATTATTGACATATAGCGTCTCGGGTCACAAAGAAGTTATGAGCAATTTTAAGTTTTGCTAATATTTTTATGATTCATTTTTAGCAAAGTGAAAATGGTGAAATGAGGCTCACTCAAATCTTCAATGATCACAATCTTTGGACAAAAACTACTTCTATGTTAATTAAATTGCTAGTATTGAATGGGACGCAACGATCTCATGGAGTTATGCATTTTTGACATATAGCGTCTCGGGCCACAAAGAAGTTATGAGCAATTTTAAGTTTTGCTAATATTTTATGATTCATT
>ARYC01018499.1:0-12126 GCA_000711775.1 Oxytricha trifallax
TATTTAAATTGCTAGTATTGAATGGGACGCAACGATCTCAGGGAGTTATACATTTTTGACATATAGCGTCTCGGGTCACAAGAAGTTATGAGCAATTTTAAGTTTTGCTAATATTTTATGATTCATTTTTAGCAAAGTGAAAATGGTGAAATGAGGCTCACTCAAATCTTAAATGATCACAATCTTTGGACAAAAACTACTTCTATGTTATTTAAATTGCTAGTATTGAATGCGACGCAACGATCTCATGGAGTTATACATTTTTGACATATAGCGTCTCGGGTCACAAAGAAGTTATGAGCAATTTTAAGTTTTGCTAATATTTTATGATTCATTTTTAGCAAAGTGAAAATGGTGAAATGAGGCTCACTCAAATCTTCAATGATCACAATCTTTGGACAAAAACTACTTCTAAGTTATTTAAATTGCTAGTATTGAATGGGACGCAACGATCTCATGGAGTTATACATTTTTGACATATAGCGTCTCGGGTCACAAAGAAGTTATGAGCAATTTTAAGTTTTGCTAATATTTTATGATTCAATTTTAGCAAAGTGAAAATGGTGAAATGAGGCTCACTCAAATCTTCAATGATCACAATCTTTGGACAAAAATTACTTCTATGTTATTTAAATTGCTAGTATTGAATGGGACGCAACGATCTCATGGAGTTATACATTTTTGACATATAGCGTCTCGGGTCACAAAGAAGTTATGAGCAATTTTAAGTTTTGCTAATATTTTATGATTCAATTTTAGCAAAGTGAAAATGGTGAAATGAGGCTCACTCAAATCTTCAATGATCACAATCTTTGGACAAAAACTACTTCTATGTTATTTAAATTGCTAGTATTGAATGGGACGCAACGATCTCATGGAGTTATACATTTTTGATATATAGCGTCTCGGGTCACAAAGAAGTTATGAGCAATTTTAAGTTTTGCTAATATTTTATGATTCATTTTTAGCAAAGTAAAAATGGTGAAATGAGGCTCACTCAAATCTTCAATGATCACAATCTTTGGACAAAAACTACTTCTATGTTATTTAAATTGCTAGTATTGAATGGGACGCAACGATCTCATGGAGTTATACATTTTTGACATATAACGTCTCGGGTCGCAAAGAAGTTATGAGCAATTTTAAGTTTTGCTAATATTTTATGATTCATTTTTAGCAAAGTGAAAATGGTGAAATGAGGCTCACTCAAATCTTCATTGATCACAATCTTTGGACAAAAACTACTTCTATGTTATTTAAATTGCTAGTATTGAATGGGACGCAACGATCTCATGGAGTTATACATTTTTGACATATAGCGTCTCGGGTCACAAAGAAGTTATGAGCAATTTTAAGGTTTGCTAATATTTTATGATTCATTTTTAGCAAAGTGAAAATGGTGAAATGAGGCTCACTCAAATCTTCAATGATCACAATCTTTGGACAAAAACTACTTCTATGTTAATTAAATTGCTAGTATTGAATGGGACGCAACGATCTCATGGAGTTATGCATTTTTGACATATAGCGTCTCGGGCCACAAAGAAGTTATGAGCAATTTTAAGTTTTGCTAATATTTTATGATTCATTTTTAGCAAAGTGAAAATGGTGAAATGAGGCTCACTCAAATCTTCAATGATCACAATCTTTGGACAAAAACTACTTCTATGTTATTTAAATTGCTAGTATTGAATGGGACGCAACGATCTCATGGAGTTATACATTTTTGATATATAGCGTCTCGGGTCACAAAGAAGTTATGAGCAATTTTAAGTTTTGCTAATATTTTATGATTCATTTTTAGCAAAGTAAAAATGGTGAAATGAGGCTCACTCAAATCTTCAATGATCACAATCTTTTGGACAAAAACTACTTCTATGTTTATTTAAATTGCTAGTATTGAATGGGACGCAACGATCTCATGGAGTTATACATTTTTGATATATAGCGTCTCGGGTCACAAAGAAGTTATGAGCAATTTTAAGTTTTGCTAATATTTTATGATTCATTTTTAGCAAAGTAAAAATGGTGAAATGAGGCTCACTCAAATCTTAAATGATCACAATCTTTGGACAAAAACTACTTCTATGTTATTTAAATTGCTAGTATTGAATGCGACGCAACGATCTCATGGAGTTATACATTTTTGACATATAGCGTCTCGGGCCACAAAGAAGTTATGAGCAATTTTAAGTTTTGCTAATATTTTATGATTCAATTTTAGCAAAGTGATGCTGAAATGAGGCTCACTCAAATCTTCAATGATCACAATCTTTGGACAAAAACTACTTCTATGTTATTTAAATTGCTAGTATTGAATGGGACGCAACGATCTCATGGAGTTATACATTTTTGACATATAGCGTCTCGGGTCACAAAGAAGTTATGAGCAATTTTAAGTTTTGCTAATATTTTATGATTCATTTTTAGCAAAGTGAAAATGGTGAAATGAGGCTCACTCAAATCTTCAATGATCACAATCTTTGGACAAAAACTACTTCTATGTTATTTAAATTGCTAGTATTGAATGGGACGCAACGATCTCATGGAGTTATACATTTTTGACATATAGCGTCTCGGGTCACAAAGAAGTTATGAGCAATTTTAAGTTTTGCTAATATTTTATGATTCATTTTTAGCAAAGTGAAAATGGTGAAATGAGGCTCACTCAAATCTTCAATGATCACAATCTTTGGACAAAAACTACTTCTATGTTATTTAAATTGCTAGTATTGAATGGGACGCAACGATCTCATGGAGTTATACATTTTTGACATATAGCGTCTCGGGTCACAAAGAAGTTATGAGCAATTTTAAGTTTTGCTAATATTTTATGATTCATTTTTAGCAAAGTGAAAATGGTGAAATGAGGCTCACTCAAATCTTCAATGATCACAATCTTTGGACAAAAACTACTTCTATGTTAATTAAATTGCTAGTATTGAATGGGACGCAACGATCTCATGGAGTTATGCATTTTTGACATATAGCGTCTCGGGCCACAAAGAAGTTATGAGCAATTTTAAGTTTTGCTAATATTTTATGATTCATTTTTAGCAAAGTGAAAATGGTGAAATGAGGCTCACTCAAATCTTCAATGATCACAATCTTTGGACAAAAACTACTTCTATGTTATTTAAATTGCTAGTATTGAATGGGACGCAACGATCTCATGGAGTTATACAATTTTTGACATATAGCGTCTCGGGTCACAAAGAAGTTATGAGCAATTTTAAGTTTTGCTAATATTTTATGATTCAATTTTAGCAAAGTGAAAATGGTGAAATGAGGCTCACTCAAATCTTCAATGATCACAATCTTTGGACAAAAACTACTTCTATGTTATTTAAATTGCTAGTATTGAATGGGACGCAACGATCTCATGGAGTTATACATTTTTGACATATAGCGTCTCGGGTCACAAAGAAGTTATGAGCAATTTTAAGTTTTGCTAATATTTTATGATTCATTTTTAGCAAAGTGAAAATGGTGAAATGAGGCTCACTCAAATCTTCAATGATCACAATCTTTGGACAAAAACTACTTCTATGTTATTTAAATTGCTAGTATTGAATGGGACGCAACGATCTCATGGAGTTATACATTTTTGACATATAGCGTCTCGGGTCACAAAGAAGTTATGAGCAATTTTAAGTTTTGCTAATATTTTATGATTCATTTTTAGCAAAGTGAAAATGGTGAAATGAGGCTCACTCAAATCTTCAATGATCACAATCTTTGGACAAAAACTACTTCTATGTTATTTAAATTGCTAGTATTGAATGGGACGCAACGATCTCATGGAGTTATACATTTTTGACATATAGCGTCTCGGGTCACAAAGAAGTTATGAGCAATTTTAAGTTTTGCTAATATTTTATGATTCATTTTTAGCAAAGTGAAAATGGTGAAATGAGGCTCACTCAAATCTTCAATGATCACAATCTTTGGACAAAAACTACTTCTATGTTATTTAAATTGCTAGTATTGAATGGGACGCAACGATCTCATGGAGTTATACATTTTTGACATATAGCGTCTCGGGTCACAAAGAAGTTATGAGCAATTTTAAGTTTTGCTAATATTTTATGATTCATTTTTAGCAAAGTGAAAATGGTGAAATGAGGCTCACTCAAATCTTCAATGATCACAATCTTTGGACAAAAACTACTTCTATGTTATTTAAATTGCTAGTATTGAATGGGACGCAACGATCTCATGGAGTTATACATTTTTGACATATAGCGTCTCGGGTCACAAAGAAGTTATGAGCAATTTTAAGTTTTGCTAATATTTTATGATTCATTTTTAGCAAAGTGAAAATGGTGAAATGAGGCTCACTCAAATCTTCAATGATCACAATCTTTGGACAAAAACTACTTCTATGTTATTTAAATTGCTAGTATTGAATGGGACGCAACGATCTCATGGAGTTATACATTTTTGACATATAGCGTCTCGGGTCACAAAGAAGTTATGAGCAATTTTAAGTTTTGCTAATATTTTATGATTCATTTTTAGCAAAGTGAAAATGGTGAAATGAGGCTCACTCAAATCTTCAATGATCACAATCTTTGGACAAAAACTACTTCTATGTTATTTAAATTGCTAGTATTGAATGGGACGCAACGATCTCATGGAGTTATACATTTTTGACATATAGCGTCTCGGGTCACAAAGAAGTTATGAGCAATTTTAAGTTTTGCTAATATTTTATGATTCATTTTTAGCAAAGTGAAAATGGTGAAATGAGGCTCACTCAAATCTTCAATGATCACAATCTTTGGACAAAAACTACTTCTATGTTATTTAAATTGCTAGTATTGAATGGGACGCAACGATCTCATGGAGTTATACATTTTTGACATATAGCGTCTCGGGTCACAAAGAAGTTATGAGCAATTTTAAGTTTTGCTAATATTTTATGATTCATTTTTAGCAAAGTTGAAAATGGTGAAATGAGGCTCACTCAAATCTTCAATGATCACAATCTTTGGACAAAAACTACTTCTATGTTATTTAAATTGCTAGTATTGAATGGGACGCAACGATCTCATGGAGTTATACATTTTTGACATATAGCGTCTCGGGCCACAAAGAAGTTATGAGCAATTTTAAGTTTTGCTAATATTTTATGATTCATTTTTAGCAAAGTGAAAATGGTGAAATGAGGCTCACTCAAATCTTCAATGATCACAATCTTTGGACAAAAACTACTTCTATGTTATTTAAATTGCTAGTATTGAATGGGACGCAACGATCTCATGGAGTTATACATTTTTGACATATAGCGTCTCGGGTCACAAAGAAGTTATGAGCAATTTTAAGTTTTGCTAATATTTTATGATTCATTTTTAGCAAAGTGAAAATGGTGAAATGAGGCTCACTCAAATCTTCAATGATCACAATCTTTGGACAAAAACTACTTCTATGTTATTTAAATTGCTAGTATTGAATGGGACGCAACGATCTCATGGAGTTATACATTTTTGACATATAGCGTCTCGGGTCACAAAGAAGTTATGAGCAATTTTAAGTTTTGCTAATATTTTATGATTCATTTTTAGCAAAGTGAAAATGGTGAAATGAGGCTCACTCAAATCTTCAATGATCACAATCTTTGGACAAAAACTACTTCTATGTTATTTAAATTGCTAGTATTGAATGGGACGCAACGATCTCATGGAGTTATACATTTTTGACATATAGCGTCTCGGGTCACAAAGAAGTTATGAGCAATTTTAAGTTTTGCTAATATTTTATGATTCATTTTTAGCAAAGTGAAAATGGTGAAATGAGGCTCACTCAAATCTTCAATGATCACAATCTTTGGACAAAAACTACTTCTATGTTATTTAAATTGCTAGTATTGAATGGGACGCAACGATCTCATGGAGTTATACATTTTTGACATATAGCGTCTCGGGTCACAAAGAAGTTATGAGCAATTTTAAGTTTTGCTAATATTTTATGATTCATTTTTAGCAAAGTGAAAATGGTGAAATGAGGCTCACTCAAATCTTCAATGATCACAATCTTTGGACAAAAACTACTTCTATGTTATTTAAATTGCTAGTATTGAATGGGACGCAACGATCTCATGGAGTTATACATTTTTGACATATAGCGTCTCGGGTCACAAAGAAGTTATGAGCAATTTTAAGTTTTGCTAATATTTTATGATTCATTTTTAGCAAAGTGAAAATGGTGAAATGAGGCTCACTCAAATCTTCAATGATCACAATCTTTGGACAAAAACTACTTCTATGTTATTTAAATTGCTAGTATTGAATGGGACGCAACGATCTCATGGAGTTATACATTTTTGACATATAGCGTCTCGGGTCACAAAGAAGTTATGAGCAATTTTAAGTTTTGCTAATATTTTATGATTCATTTTTAGCAAAGTGAAAATGGTGAAATGAGGCTCACTCAAATCTTCAATGATCACAATCTTTGGACAAAAACTACTTCTATGTTATTTAAATTGCTAGTATTGAATGGGACGCAACGATCTCATGGAGTTATACATTTTTGACATATAGCGTCTCGGGTCACAAAGAAGTTATGAGCAATTTTAAGTTTTGCTAATATTTTATGATTCATTTTTAGCAAAGTGAAAATGGTGAAATGAGGCTCACTCAAATCTTCAATGATCACAATCTTTGGACAAAAACTACTTCTATGTTATTTAAATTGCTAGTATTGAATGGGACGCAACGATCTCATGGAGTTATACATTTTTGACATATAGCGTCTCGGGTCACAAAGAAGTTATGAGCAATTTTAAGTTTTGCTAATATTTTATGATTCATTTTTAGCAAAGTGAAAATGGTGAAATGAGGCTCACTCAAATCTTCAATGATCACAATCTTTGGACAAAAACTACTTCTATGTTATTTAAATTGCTAGTATTGAATGGGACGCAACGATCTCATGGAGTTATACATTTTTGACATATAGCGTCTCGGGTCACAAAGAAGTTATGAGCAATTTTAAGTTTTGCTAATATTTTATGATTCATTTTTAGCAAAGTGAAAATGGTGAAATGAGGCTCACTCAAATCTTCAATGATCACAATCTTTGGACAAAAACTACTTCTATGTTATTTAAATTGCTAGTATTGAATGGGACGCAACGATCTCATGGAGTTATACATTTTTGACATATAGCGTCTCGGGTCACAAAGAAGTTATGAGCAATTTTAAGTTTTGCTAATATTTTATGATTCATTTTTAGCAAAGTGAAAATGGTGAAATGAGGCTCACTCAAATCTTCAATGATCACAATCTTTGGACAAAAACTACTTCTATGTTATTTAAATTGCTAGTATTGAATGGGACGCAACGATCTCATGGAGTTATACATTTTTGACATATAGCGTCTCGGGTCACAAAGAAGTTATGAGCAATTTTAAGTTTTGCTAATATTTTATGATTCATTTTTAGCAAAGTGAAAATGGTGAAATGAGGCTCACTCAAATCTTCAATGATCACAATCTTTGGACAAAAACTACTTCTATGTTATTTAAATTGCTAGTATTGAATGGGACGCAACGATCTCATGGAGTTATACATTTTTGACATATAGCGTCTCGGGTCACAAAGAAGTTATGAGCAATTTTAAGTTTTGCTAATATTTTATGATTCATTTTTAGCAAAGTGAAAATGGTGAAATGAGGCTCACTCAAATCTTCAATGATCACAATCTTTGGACAAAAACTACTTCTATGTTATTTAAATTGCTAGTATTGAATGGGACGCAACGATCTCATGGAGTTATACATTTTTGACATATAGCGTCTCGGGTCACAAAGAAGTTATGAGCAATTTTAAGTTTTGCTAATATTTTATGATTCATTTTTAGCAAAGTGAAAATGGTGAAATGAGGCTCACTCAAATCTTCAATGATCACAATCTTTGGACAAAAACTACTTCTATGTTATTTAAATTGCTAGTATTGAATGGGACGCAACTATCTCATGGAGTTATACATTTTTGACATATAGCGTCTCGGGTCACAAAGAAGTTATGAGCAATTTTAAGTTTTGCTAATATTTATGATTCATTTTTAGCAAAGTGAAAATGGTGAAATGAGGCTCACTCAAATCTTCAATGATCACAATCTTTGGACAAAAACTACTTCTATGTTATTTAAATTGCTAGTATTGAATGGGACGCAACGATCTCATGGAGTTATACATTTTTGACATATAGCGTCTCGGGTCACAAAGAAGTTATGAGCAATTTTAAGTTTTGCTAATATTTTATGATTCATTTTTAGCAAAGTGAAAATGGTGAAATGAGGCTCACTCAAATCTTCAATGATCACAATCTTTGGACAAAAACTACTTCTATGTTATTTAAATTGCTAGTATTGAATGGGACGCAACGATCTCATGGAGTTATACATTTTTGACATATATAGCGTCTCGGGTCACAAAGAAGTTATGAGCAATTTTAAGTTTTGCTAATATTTTATGATTCATTTTTAGCAAAGTGAAAATGGTGAAATGAGGCTCACTCAAATCTTCAATGATCACAATCTTTGGACAAAAACTACTTCTATGTTATTTAAATTGCTAGTATTGAATGGGACGCAACGATCTCATGGAGTTATACATTTTTGACATATAGCGTCTCGGGTCACAAAGAAGTTATGAGCAATTTTAAGTTTTGCTAATATTTTATGATTCATTTTTAGCAAAGTGAAAATGGTGAAATGAGGCTCACTCAAATCTTCAATGATCACAATCTTTGGACAAAAACTACTTCTATGTTATTTAAATTGCTAGTATTGAATGGGACGCAACGATCTCATGGAGTTATACATTTTTGACATATAGCGTCTCGGGTCACAAAGAAGTTATGAGCAATTTTAAGTTTTGCTAATATTTTATGATTCATTTTTAGCAAAGTGAAAATGGTGAAATGAGGCTCACTCAAATCTTCAATGATCACAATCTTTGGACAAAAACTACTTCTATGTTATTTAAATTGCTAGTATTGAATGGGACGCAACGATCTCATGGAGTTATACATTTTTGACATATAGCGTCTCGGGTCACAAAGAAGTTATGAGCAATTTTAAGTTTTGCTAATATTTTATGATTCATTTTTAGCAAAGTGAAAATGGTGAAATGAGGCTCACTCAAATCTTCAATGATCACAATCTTTGGACAAAAACTACTTCTATGTTATTTAAATTGCTAGTATTGAATGGGACGCAACGATCTCATGGAGTTATACATTTTTGACATATAGCGTCTCGGGTCACAAAGAAGTTATGAGCAATTTTAAGTTTTGCTAATATTTTATGATTCATTTTTAGCAAAGTGAAAATGGTGAAATGAGGCTCACTCAAATCTTCAATGATCACAATCTTTGGACAAAAACTACTTCTATGTTATTTAAATTGCTAGTATTGAATGGGACGCAACGATCTCATGGAGTTATACATTTTTGACATATAGCGTCTCGGGTCACAAAGAAGTTATGAGCAATTTTAAGTTTTGCTAATATTTTATGATTCATTTTTAGCAAAGTGAAAATGGTGAAATGAGGCTCACTCAAATCTTCAATGATCACAATCTTTGGACAAAAACTACTTCTATGTTATTTAAATTGCTAGTATTGAATGGGACGCAACGATCTCATGGAGTTATACATTTTTGACATATAGCGTCTCGGGTCACAAAGAAGTTATGAGCAATTTTAAGTTTTGCTAATATTTTATGATTCATTTTTAGCAAAGTGAAAATGGTGAAATGAGGCTCACTCAAATCTTCAATGATCACAATCTTTGGACAAAAACTACTTCTATGTTATTTAAATTGCTAGTATTGAATGGGACGCAACGATCTCATGGAGTTATACATTTTTGACATATAGCGTCTCGGGTCACAAAGAAGTTATGAGCAATTTTAAGTTTTGCTAATATTTTATGATTCATTTTTAGCAAAGTGAAAATGGTGAAATGAGGCTCACTCAAATCTTCAATGATCACAATCTTTGGACAAAAACTACTTCTATGTTATTTAAATTGCTAGTATTGAATGGGACGCAACGATCTCATGGAGTTATACATTTTTGACATATAGCGTCTCGGGTCACAAAGAAGTTATGAGCAATTTTAAGTTTTGCTAATATTTTATGATTCATTTTTAGCAAAGTGAAAATGGTGAAATGAGGCTCACTCAAATCTTCAATGATCACAATCTTTGGACAAAAACTACTTCTATGTTATTTAAATTGCTAGTATTGAATGGGACGCAACGATCTCATGGAGTTATACATTTTTGACATATAGCGTCTCGGGTCACAAAGAAGTTATGAGCAATTTTAAGTTTTGCTAATATTTTATGATTCATTTTTAGCAAAGTGAAAATGGTGAAATGAGGCTCACTCAAATCTTCAATGATCACAATCTTTGGACAAAAACTACTTCTATGTTATTTAAATTGCTAGTATTGAATGGGACGCAACGATCTCATGGAGTTATACATTTTTGACATATAGCGTCTCGGGTCACAAAGAAGTTATGAGCAATTTTAAGTTTTGCTAATATTTTATGATTCATTTTTAGCAAAGTGAAAATGGTGAAATGAGGCTCACTCAAATCTTCAATGATCACAATCTTTGGACAAAAACTACTTCTATGTTATTTAAATTGCTAGTATTGAATGGGACGCAACGATCTCATGGAGTTATACATTTTTGACATATAGCGTCTCGGGTCACAAAGAAGTTATGAGCAATTTTAAGTTTTGCTAATATTTTATGATTCATTTTTAGCAAAGTGAAAATGGTGAAATGAGGCTCACTCAAATCTTCAATGATCACAATCTTTGGACAAAAACTACTTCTATGTTATTTAAATTGCTAGTATTGAATGGGACGCAACGATCTCATGGAGTTATACATTTTTGACATATAGCGTCTCGGGTCACAAAGAAGTTATGAGCAATTTTAAGTTTTGCTAATATTTTATGATTCATTTTTAGCAAAGTGAAAATGGTGAAATGAGGCTCACTCAAATCTTCAATGATCACAATCTTTGGACAAAAACTACTTCTATGTTATTTAAATTGCTAGTATTGAATGGGACGCAACGATCTCATGGAGTTATACATTTTTGACATATAGCGTCTCGGGTCACAAAGAAGTTATGAGCAATTTTAAGTTTTGCTAATATTTTATGATTCATTTTTAGCAAAGTGAAAATGGTGAAATGAGGCTCACTCAAATCTTCAATGATCACAATCTTTGGACAAAAACTACTTCTATGTTATTTAAATTGCTAGTATTGAATGGGACGCAACGATCTCATGGAGTTATACATTTTTGACATATAGCGTCTCGGGTCACAAAGAAGTTATGAGCAATTTTAAGTTTTGCTAATATTTTATGATTCATTTTTAGCAAAGTGAAAATGGTGAAATGAGGCTCACTCAAATCTTCAATGATCACAATCTTTGGACAAAAACTACTTCTATGTTATTTAAATTGCTAGTATTGAATGGGACGCAACGATCTAATGAAGTTATACATTTTTGACATAAAGCGTACCAAGTCAAAAAAAAAATATGGAACTATAACAGTAGAAATTGATATCAATCTCTCAAGTTTGAAACCAGTTCTCAAAACTTTCTCCCTATCCTTCTAAGAGGTTGACCTCCTATAGGATGCCTATATTTAATAGTAAGTTTTACAGAGGTAAATAATTGAAATCAATAAACTTAATTTTGAATATCTATTCTTAGATCTGTAAACAAGATGGAGTCAATGAATGATGCAATGAAAAGAGTGCAAGCACAAGAATTAATTCAAAGATTTAGAAGCAAGGAGGATTTGCATCACTACCTGGTGCAGCAAGGTAATGAACTCAAAGTGGCTTATCTTGATTTTGTAGTTGGTTTGTTCTTGCCAACGATGGAAGGTACTAAAATTTCATTTCTAAGTGCTATACTCTGCGAAGTGAAAAAAGCATTGAAAACTTAAGATGTAAAGTTTGCAGAGATTCCAAACTATCCAGAAATCTCAGTGACTAACTTATATGATGATGCTATGAATGACCAAGAGGTTTCGCTGTACCTGCCTACTAAGAAGCAGTTGTCAAATAAACTAC